>BQNB010119401.1:0-16744 GCA_026074375.1 Tanacetum coccineum
TGCGGCGGTTTTGGCAAAAGTGCGACGCACTTTTGAAGCGGTGGAGAGAATCAAATACAATTAAATGCTAAGTGCATTAACTCACGAAGTGCGGCACATAAATAAGTTTGTATAGCGCACTTTGGCCCATTTTTAGCCTATAAATACAACCCCTAATCACCTCATTCCATTTATTCTCACACACAAACTTCCACTTCGTTTGGAACCATTAGAATAGGTGTTTTTGGTGATCTTGGCTTGACAAACCAAGAAACTAAATACTCCTTCAAACCACCATCACCACCATCGTCCACCACCACTCTCCACCATTAATTTTTAGATTTTAGTCCATCCAAGGAAGTAGCATTGAAGTGTAATTCGAATCTATAAGCGATTGTGACAGAATTGTTCATAGTTTCCGAGTTTACTTTGAATATAATATAGTTTTTATTGGGAAAACTTATGAAATCATCAACATTTGATCTTGAAGTATAAATATTGTTTATCTTATGAATATGATCTTTACTAAATTCATGATGAATGTTATGTGTTTTGTTACTTGTTTGATCATGGAGTAGTCATCTTGTGTTTGTTTGGGTAATATGTGATCTTGGATATGGAGCGTTTGGATATGTGTTTATTGAAATGGTTAAACATGATTTTCTAAGTGTAAAGGCCAAAAGGATACTTATAAACTTATGTTTTATCATTCCACTTACTATATTGGTTATAATAACTTATAAAGGCCGAAAGGATTTGTTGTTATTAATCGATATAATCACTTGTTATATTTAAAGGCCGAAAGGATTTGTAACTTGTGATATCTTTATTCTATAAACTTATAAACACTATCCTAAACACTTCATTATCTAAGTGATCATTGCCTAAACAAACATACTTTAATCATTTGCTTGAATCATCCTTTTATTCGATATATGCAAGATTTGGTTAATTTGATCCGTGACAATCTTATTAACCTTAGCACCTTAATTACAAACTGTGAAAACTTCAATTCCCGTGGAACGACCTGGACTTACCTAAAGCTATACTATACACGAACGGGTATACTTCTCGAGTGTTGTGTTTTTAGTAAAAATCGGTATTTCTAGTATTATAAATTTAAAGCTTGGAAAACACACATCAAGAAAAAACAATAAAAAGTGGGGCTACGAGAACTCACCTCAAGCAAGTCTTTAGCAACCAAATCTTAATCACACAAGCAAATGCAACGACGCCCGCACACGACCTAGTCCAGTTAATGTCCTAATTTAATCATCCAATTCCAAAACAATCTTCACGTTTGATGCATAGAGTTTAGACGCGTTGTACAATTACCCAAAACAATTTAGTGGTGTGATGGTTGACTACATATTTTCACAATCATATCAATCTCATTCCCCGATAATACATACTTATACTATTTAGAGAAAATAGATAAGTAATATAAGTAAATATTTATAATTAATAATTATAAATATATCTCGACAAGTCCATTCGGTAACCTTAGTCACTTCAAAATAATCATAATACGGTTGAAATTGAAACGTTTACTCATAGTAAACATATTCGAGAAGTTTCGAGAAAAATTATATTTTTTGTCTTTTAGTGAATTTATTAAATAAATAAAATAATTAAATAATATTTTATTATTTAAAAATCAAAAATCATGTTTTTAGGAAAATTTCTAAGTATAAACTTTTTACGAAATTTTGACATGACCCGTACGCTCATACAACGTTTTCCAAGGTTTCAAACCTTATTTTCAACACTTTTCGACAAAATTTCAAAATCTCAATCTCATACGTTTGCTAAAAAGTTTTTCCCTTTCAATATCACTTCGTAAATACATTTTCACTTTCAAAAGTCCGACAAAACTCTCATAACGACTAAATATCGCTTATTGGGCTTTAAGGCCCAACAAGGGTCCATTAAGATATTTATAAGTCCAAAATACAATCCAAGTCCAAAACCAAGGTCCATTTACATACATAAGCTTATACCAATAAGTAGAAAATAATCCGGACCACAATAAGCCCTCCCATTAAGCCGCGGCTTAAATAGACTTATTGGGCCGTGAGTCCAATAGCTCAAAAATACGTATATTAAGCTTGAAAATAAGCTAATAAGCTACGTATCGCATTTGGTTACTACCATAAGCCTCAAAAATAGTCCACAACATTCGCCATAACACAAAAATAATCAAAATCACTTTCCTAGTGATTTTGGGAATGGTTCGTGGCATAAAAGCCCAAAATAAGCCAAGAAATAGCTTAAAAATAAGCCCGAATAAGCTATACAAGCTACTATCAAAAATAAGCATTCTAGCATCATATATTATTCAACCATCACGACCACAACATCAAAACTACAAAAACCCTCTTTTTCCTTTTTACAACACACGAACCAAACACCCTCTTTTTTATTCATTTCGCTTTCAAAAATCGATTTTCACGACGATCAACTTGTACAACTAACATCTATGCATCAAAATAAACCCAAAAGGACAAACGAAATTTAAATTTGAAAACTTACAAGAAAATCTTCAAATTTGTAGATTTCGACACGAACCGGACAACCCAAACGTTGTTTAAATGAACACCCAAACACTCGTATCAACCCGGAATATCACGTTCTCGATCAAAGTTGGAAAATATGTGGTGGTTATGGTGGTGTAGTGGCGGACGACCAAAGACACACACACAAGTGTGTGTTTATTTTTTTGAAATGAAATGAAATTATGAGAAAATGATCTTAGTGGAAAGCATATATGTGTACATCTTTAGACAAGCTTGCTAAAAAAATGCCATGTTGTCCCTTGTTGACCCTATTGACCGGCCATGGATCCTAGGTGGTCTCGGGTCTTCCTTTTCGTGTCGGGATCACTTAAATACTCGTAAAACTCAACCGTAAAATTTACCCCAAAGTTAATTAGCATTTTTATTCACCTTAAAAATACTTTTCCATTAACCTAGAGTATTTACACGACATATTTTCACTTTAAACCCTTTCAAAACTCATCTGGACATTAACGGACGTGTCAGACTCGTTTTTTGGCATTTCTCAAAATTCACGGGTCAAACCACCCGGAATACAAATAACACAATAATACCTTCCAAAAGGGATTATTAATCACAATTCTCATAAAAATCATCATTGTCAATACGGTACAAAATCTGAATAAACTGACAAAAGTCAAATAGTCAAAAGACTATAAAAGAAATATTCAGAACACAAAAGGGGCAAGGGTTACAAATATAATACATGGTATAAACCAAACAAGCTATTAATCAATAATACCAGAAAACCTTTCTCCTAAGCATTTGTCAAAGCCGCAAGCCCGCAAGCCAAACCAGTGTCTTAGATTTTTCATACAATGAAGGCGGAAATTGATCATTCGATTGTACTGATTACTGTTACAACAATTAATTAACATTAAACATCTTATGTTACAAAAACTTTTTATAATTACAATCATTGAATCGAAAAACATTTATGATTATATTAAACGGAAACAAAAAATTAGAATGTTACATGTATCTAAAACAAAGTTTTGGAGAATCAAACATACATCAAAACGCGATTTTTGTATGCATAATACAAAATAAAACACGCCAGCTTATCATTTTTCTCCACGACAACCAATTTCGTACTAGCAACGCTACAGTATCTGATATTATTATATGAAATATGTTGCTCATACTCTCGTACATCATAAAAATCTAGCTATTTGTAACAGAAAATGATGATCAAAAAAATCGTTCGTAAAAAATCATGATTGCAGGGTACCCGCTGCTGCAACGCGCGGATACCCTGCTAGTTATATATAAAGGGTGTATATTCTCTGTATTATCACACATAGGATTCCAGATTATCGATACTTCACCAACTTCGTCAATTTCTTTGCAGCGAGGTCTTGTGCAAAATATAGGAAAAACATGCAAAATCATATCTCATGTATCTACGGTTAATTAAATAAGCTAAATAAACTGTACAGGAAACCAATATGCCGTATCCAAAAACTGGAATACGCCGTATTGAGAAACCTGTAAAATGTATCTAAATACGGGTCAGTCTGTTGAATATACCGTATCATGTACATACATACGCCATATTGACAAAACTGACAGTAATGTTTAAAGTGCATAAAAATAAATGGCTGATAACGTCTAGACATTCAATACGTCGTATGGTATGGAGCAGATATGTCGTATTGATGTCTGGGAAGACAGACTCGATAAAAATAAATAACAATCCGGGTTGTCTCCTGGGAAGCACTTTTCTTTCAGCTAGTCTTTAAGTTAGACTTTTTCGTTCTAGCTTCTTTACTCGGTGCGTGTCACCATCCATCCTTCGTCCATCAGGCAAAGATACACCTGATACGTAATTGCATCCTTGCTCGTATTCATCAAACAACCGTAATCATTTTGTTTACTAGCCTCATATTCTTCGTGCATCCTTAATGGAATACTTGATCATCTCGAATCTTCTTATATAGCAAATTGGCCGCTCATGATCATCAAACACTTTGCATCTTTCTTCCTCTTCATGTTCCATCACGTTCTCACTTTCTTCATTATCACGGTTGGTAATGTCAAAGTTGTCCCATCTTTTCCATCCTTCATTACTTGATTCATCATCTTCGTCAATCATTTCATCCTAGATAACTTTATTCTTTAAAGCTTCTTCTTTGAGTTTGCCATCCTTCAAAACGCTTCGTCACCATTTCCTAAATCTTGTACGGACAGTGTTTTTCCAATTATGTAGAGCGCACGCGGCAAGTCACCCTCCATTACCATTATCCATCATCCACCAGCAACAGGTAGCCCGACTCTGAACAACAAATTTATCAATAAATGGCTTACAATGAGTGTTTAACTGGAGTGGTCCTCTCCATACTCACATTCTCCGTCCATGGTCCTTTATTCATGTCACCCATGCACATCTTTATCACTCCCATAAATCCAATCATCCTTTATATTCTTTGTAAGTCTTAAATCCATTAATATCTTTAGTAAGTACATCTGGATCGATTTGCAAAAGATAATTGAACTCCTTGAAGGCCCTACACAAAGACGTCTTAAAGTCAAATACATTAGTCTCGATCCTAAAAATCTTAGCAACTTCATCTCCCCCCCCCCCCCACCCCCCCCCCCCCCCCCCCCCCCCCCCCAAAAATGATCGGCCCCCCCCCCCCCCCCATCATCAAATCAAAAGATTCTTCTTGTCGGTGAAGCTTCAACTTCATCATCACCTCCTACCCCAAAAAAAAAAAAAAAAAAAAAAAAAATCCATAATGCTTTCATTGTATAATGATCCATTGTCTTGTAGTTAAAATTTTTTGAAGCTAACCATTCAGTAAATTCGACATCAGATGGATCATATTCCATATCATCATCAGTTTCATGTGACATTTGTTGTTCTGAATCGTATTCCTTCTTTAAGTCACATGGAATGGTAGTAGCCTTAGCAATTTCAACCTCATATGTAAACAAGTCGTCTTCCATTCTACTCATCCGGTTGAATTCTTCATTGAAAATTTCAAGTGATGTATTACAAGTGAGCAAAACATCACTAATATTTACGAACTCAAGTTTCTCGAACTCTCCCTTGATTACCTTAGTCATTTTTATAGAAAAAAACCAGAAATTATCAGTAGAACCAGTTGAAAAAGGGCGTGTATAAAATTTTGAGCTTTAAGTTTGAGTACAAAAAACTTCTATGTTACTGTATCAGATGTTTAATACGTCGTATTCAATGGATCTGAATATGCCGTATTATTCTTTTGAACGAATACGCTGTATTGGATAAGAAAGTTAGATACGTCGTATCCAATGGAAGTGGATACGCCGTATCAGGTTATCGACCAGAACAGTGTATTAGAAAAAACAATTAAATCACACCAACAATTTAACTAAGCAAATATACAAGCAAACAATTAAAGACAAATATATAGAGCATACAAAATTATACACTAATCTAAAATATAACTATCTCAAGGGTTAATGATCTAATCTAGAAGTTAAAACCAAAATATCAAATAAAAATCAAGATTAAATTTTCACTCCCTAGCAGCGGCGCCAAAAACTTGATTATGTCGTTGTGTGGTTGTAATTTATGTTTCAAGTTTTAAATTTATATTTTGCCGACTTAACTAAAAACAACACTTTAACGGGCAATGTACCCGGTCAGATGGGAGTTTTGTGGTAAGTAAGGTGTCAATCACTAAGACAAGAACTATTCATCATATATTGAATATTTTGGTTTATCTAAACAAGTTAATTCATTATTTTAAACCAAAGCTAAACCAATGTTAATCCTAAATCTAATAGATAAGAGGGGGTTTTCAGCTGAGAGACTGCTGGGGTTTTGTGTGACACTAAATCAACTTAAGACACTAAACAACAGCGCAAGCAAATCAACAAAATAAAAGAGCGGTCTAACCAAATATAACAAAACTGTATTGACCATTATTAATCCAATCAGAACGTTGACTTGTTTATTTAGTGCAATGATTACTTATCTCGAGGCGTCATATCATTCTTAAGACTTAGGCGGTACTTCTTCCTAAGACCTAGATACGAAGAATTCTGTCACAATTAAACATATCCGCATAAAGCATCCTTATTTGCAAATTATAATCTATCTTAGGGATTAAAGTAATGATGATCTTTTTAAAACGTAGCTCATAGAGACTTTACCACTTACTGCTTAATGACAATATCATTCACTAGTAGTCCACCAACCAAGTCTTTTACCAATAATGAGAAATGTACACTTGATCCCCATGGTCACCTGCCGGTCCAACTAACTCACAATCTAAGGGCAAAGATAGGTATTAATCGGTAATCCTAATTTGGTCTAGATGTATACATCACTATATAGAGAGCCATCCCAGCATCTAGATTACTTGGTTCGTATAACTAGATCCTTTAATGATAGATCGCATACAAAGCCGTAAACAAGTATAAACTGATAAACATAAACAAGCAATCAACGATAAATTAATAGATAAACAAACCAAACATTCAGGTCTTCATAATAATGGCTAATACCCAAAGGTATTAGCCTTTAAACGTCATAATCAATACAAAAGTAAATTTAGCCAAGGTAAACTATCCAAGGTTAACAACAATGCTACCAAAAAACTAACGATTACAAGATTATATAATTAAATGTTTGTTTTCTATGGAATTAATTACGTTGCAAGACCTCTTCTGCTCTTTCTTCTCCTCTGTAAATCGACTTTTGAGGTTTAGGTATCGAAAGTATGATTTAGCATACTTAAAACTCATTTTTAAGTTTTCTATTTATAAGGTCTGGAAAAAGGTCAATACGGCGTATTGGGGATTTCTTAGAGTAGGGACCACGTTTGATTTCTTCCATAATATTTTATTTCCATAGCTTGAATACAGCGTATTGGTCTTCCTTGGATACGGCATATTGATCTTGTTTCCTTCGTGGTCTTTTGTGAAGTGCAGACACAAATATGCCATATCTTCCTTGATGGATACGACGTATTGGATGTCAGAATAGTAATCTTCAAATGTCTTTGTTTAAGCTCCAGAATGCGTGCCTTTTTGCTAATCTTCACCAAGTACTTCACAATTACCGCAATTCTCAAATACAAACGATTAAGTAACAATTCTTTGCAATAATTAAATAAAATGGGGTTATTTTCATGGAATAAATGATGCTATAAAAGTGACGTTATTTGATGTCATCACCCTTCATCAGAATCAAAGTTTGAAGGTTAAATCCTAGCCATCAAGCATATATTTACACTTAATCCTTACATTCTTTCCATCCGGAAGCATATGCAAAAGAAATATTATGTATCACGTAATAATTACTCCTGCTTCATCATGTTTTGCTAGCAACATTTATTTCATGAAGTACTTTGAATCGCGAACTCTTGGCTTAGGACAATTACAAGCATAATGACCTTTCTCACTGCAATTGTAGCACTGAACATTTGCAACCATTCTTAAAGACGTGATTTGAAGAGTCCTCTGTATGTTTCCAGCATCATTCTGAACGTTGTTACCCTCAATGATTTCTTCTTGAACATATAAACGTCTTGTATTTCTGCCATCATTCCCAGAATTTCTGCTTTGAATGTTTACTCTGTCACCTTGAACAATTTCTTGATTTATGGTGTTTGGAACAGTATTAATGATTATTGTTCAGGATTAGAAGAAACGTGAATGATCGTACAAGCAAGTAAAATCATTGCAGAGGTAAGTGGATCTTTAGAATTGTTTGGAATTGCATCTCCTTAATAATCCTCATCATAATCAATCACTGAAGAGAGATGTGTGACATAGTAAGGAGTTGTAGTTCTGGAAGAGGAACCAATATGTGCCACCAATGCAATCGGATCATGTCATTTTTCCACTTTCTTTGCAGAGAGTGTGGTGCTCAATTAACGAACTACCACTGTCTTAAATGGTGAAGCTTAGTCAAATAAATCATCATAAGTATCCTATGTCAATATTTTTGCAAGACTAACTTGAGTGACATACTTCATCCATTCAGGTTGTAAACAATTTAGAAACTTTATGTTAACAGTGACGTTTGGGAATATGATGTCATTTCTTTCTAAACCATTCATTAGGTAAGCAAAACGATTGTAAACTGACACAAGTGCTTCTCCTGGTTCAACAATGAATTGATCAAACTCATTATTGAAGCGTGTTTCCCTATCAACTTTGTTTTGCATAGTTCCTCGCATTAAACATTCAACTCTTTACCACATGGCTTTTTCAGTTTTGCAAGCATCCATAGAGTTATATATGTTATTTGGGATAGAGATTATAATTAAATTCATTGCTTCAATCTCAGCTTCATAGTGTTTCAAATCATCTCCTCTTAAGTCCTCTTCTTTTTGCATCCTTGGTGCTTCAGTATCAGAAGGAGTGAAAATTCTAAACTCATATGGACCTTCATCAATTGCCTTGCTAAGCCACTTTTTATTTTCTCTCTTTCGATTGAGGTATCTTCTAAAATAACTTGCCCATGGTATATAGCTACCTCTTTCAAGCATCGGAAGTCTAGTCTCAGAACCGACATCAACAAGAGATTGTTGATGTGTATTAGACGTTGACATATCTTGTGACTCAAAGATTGGATCTTTGTATACGAAAAAGAGCTCAATTTGTGATCAATCAAAAGTTTCAATACTTGAATAGTATAACACGTGTCAGAAACTCTATGTAGAAAATCAGAATTGAAATCTCAGACAATACCAAACTCGGTATGATGAATCTCGGACAACACTACTTCTCGGATAAACACAAAACTCGATAACCTAAATCTCGGACAGAACTGATTTTAAAATTCAGAACCTTTCTGAACAATTACTAAACTCGGACAAATAACAAATTTGATAATCACACGTTTTGAAAAGGCTTTTTAATCAAAAATCGATATAACTATTACGATAAAACCATAATAATATCAATTTTGACTAAATTTTATCCGTTTACGGTATTTCTGAAAATGAATGTTACAATTTCGATAAAACCGAAAATGTAAGTTTCACACTTTGAATCCTAAAATGACTACAATTTCGATAAAACCAAAATAAATGATCACTTTTCAATTCTCAAATCCGTATAAGAATGTCAAAAGATTATCCGTTTGCCCGATTATCACAATTTCGATAAAACTGAAATTGTGACAAAAATGTTAAACGGTATTGAATTTGACTTTTCCTAACATAATTCTCGATAAAATCGAGAACGTGTGTATCTATTACAACAACTATGCTTAACTCCGAAAATTAGACGTGTTCATAATACACATTTTTCGATAAAACCGAAAAGATGTGTAATAGCTCAATTTCATAAACAAGTTCCGAGAATGATAATAAGCACCTAAAATACGTTTTTTGATAAAACTGAAAACATGTATATATATTACAACTCAAATTAACAACAATAGGATTTCTGAGATTGCTAAAACACGATAAATTCCTTTGTAGCAGCTGATAACCTTGTCGAATTTGAATAGACCTTCACGAATGGATACCAAATTTGCTCAAAATAACCAAAACAATCACGTCTTATCCATAACTGATGTCGAAAATGTATAGAATCATGTAATAGACTGTCAAAAATGCTGAATATGCTCAAATTACCTCTCGAAACCACCAAAAAGCATCGAATAGTCGTCACATCATTCATGATCACAAACACGATCACATATTCGAACACTCTTAATCTCTAATGGCGTATGATACAACTTGTTAGGTCTTGTTTTAGCTTGAATCACACGATATTGAACCGATATAGAATAGAGAGAATTAAAGCGAAAGGAAGTCTGTTAATAATTCCAAATTTATAACAAAAAGAGAAAAGGGAGGAAAAATGAGTTTGTTACAAGCCTTAACCACCTAATGATGATTAGGTGGCTATTTATAGGAGAGGGAGGTTGGCTTTACTTCCTTTATTTTCCTAATTTTGCAATTCTAGTCTCTAGTCTTTGGATAATATGCTATTTTGCACTTTTAACATATTTCTCCTTATTACAAGCTACTTTCTACTTTATAAAATAAACACTAAATACTAATAATAGATAAAACCACTTAAAGTATCATAATCGACACTTTTATTGATCTAACCTTAATGATCTTTCTTGTTTTATGTCGAAAACAATCATAAAATAATTCAAAGTAGAAAATAAAGCTTATATGTTTTAAACCAATATTTTTCTAACATATCACATCCATCATACATCTATATCATCAGACATATATCATCAACAACTCAATCATCATACAATATATCTATCATACATCAAACGTCTTTTTCTATATTAACTAGTTATTTTGTCACAAAAATTTATTATACAAGTGACTACACATTTTACGTTAAAATGTGTCACTTATTCTTTTACAAATATAATTAACTTTGGTATTTTATTTTAAGTTGTCTAACGATGTTAATTACACACTTAACTTGTAATTTAACTAGTAAAGATTATTTACAAATCTCATACATATAAAATAACATTCTTGCACTTTGAATACTTTTGAGACCTAAGTAAAGTTATGTTACTTATATTTTTCTAAATATATACAAAAGTATACAAAGAAAAATTAAATCACAAACTAGTTTTTTACATTCATGATGACATCAACCAGATACTTCTCAAATTTAAGGTACATCAGGAAGATCACACAAGATCTTTAGAAGATACACAAATTTTGGGAGATTGAATCAAATCCAGAATTACATCTACCAGTTGACCCAGATCCCTTGGATAACATTGGCCAGATCCCTTTTAGAAGGGATCCGCCTAATCTGAGGAACAGTACCACATTTTTGCCTATAAATAGAAATCCATTTCTCATGTTTTAATCATCCCTTTTCACACACATTCTCTCTAACATTTTTTAATCCTTGATCTCAGATCAAGTTCACTTTCATGTTTTATTCTTGGTGATTTTCTTATTAGGAGAAGATATTGCCAAGTTATGCATACGAGTTGATCAAGCCTCAAGTGTACTTGTTGCTAGTATCAATCATCACATCAATATCATCCTACTGAATCTTGTTCATCATTCATTCATTGTAAACATAAAACATACACTTGTAAAATGTAGATTATATAGGGTTGGTTCTAACGGTGTTAAGACTTGATATTTAGCTTTGTACCGAATAAAGTGTAAAAAATTTATGGTTGGTTCTATCGGTGTTATGACTCAGTATTTAGCTTTGTACCGGATAAAGTGTAAGCGACATTGTAAGGCTTCTCGGCCAAAATTAGGATCTTGTGGATGTAGTGTTTACGAACTCTCGAGTTAGGGTTGGTTCTAACGGTGTTAGGACTCGATATTTAGCTTTGTACCGAATAAAGAGTAAGAAATGTATGGTTGGTTCTACCGGTGTTATGACTCAGTATTTAGCTTTGTAACAGATGTTGAAAGTGTATGCGAAGTTGTGAGGTTCCTCCGCCCAAAATATAGGATCTTTAGATGTAAGTGGCTTACGAACTCTTGAGTTAGGTACTCGGGAGTGGAGTTGGGAAAGGAATGTGTCCTTATAGCCGAACCACTATAAATACTCGAGTTGTGCCTATATCCTTTATATTTATTTATTGCACTCTTTTGTTCATTACTTTGCTAGATCTACAAGTAAATAACAATTTACATTAATTCTAAATAATTCACATGACGTGACCTAGATAAATTAAAAACACAATTTTTATTGATAAAACTATTCACCCCCCCATTCTAGTTTTCCATAATTGGTATCAAGAGCAGGTTATCAAAGATTTTAAAAATATATTGTACTTTAAAAATCTTAAAATCAATCAAACGAATTTTGAAAACTACACATAAGGATTTTTTACAATCTTTAAAAGCCAACAACTTCATGGATTTGATAACTATGTCAATTCTATGATATTTTTTTGAATCACACGTTTAATTTGATCGTATTATTTCATAAAACCTTAAAAGATTTGGTGGATCATTGTAAGCAAAGAATAGGAAAACTTCAAAATGGTGATCTAAGATCTATGGAGTAGTAGATCTCGGATTGGCTAAAGTTAAAGGTACGTTACAATATGACCATTCCTACTTTGTAATATAATCCGTGGGTCTCACGTTATCTAGTCATAAGATGTCTCTTACAAGAGTTTGAAAATTAAAAGCAACTTAGAAAATAAAATCATGGATAATAAAGAAAAATGAAATATTATTCACTATATATTTTTTTCAAACATGGTAAAATCTGTTGAAGTATGATCGTGTCATAATAAATCGTGTTTATTGTATTTACAGTATATAAATAACCTACGTAACTCGGGATCAATATTGGGCCTCTAATAAATATGTAATGTACTATATTTATTGGACTTGAAAAGTTTAAGAAAGCCCACAAACACCCATATGGGTGGCCGGCCTATAGAGGAGGAAAAGAAGGATAAGATCAAGTTTTTATGGTAAATAAATATGAGATATTCTCTCATTAATTTGATTACAAATTTACCATAAATCCTCTCCTCTTTTCTCTCTATATAACACAGCACACAAACACATACAGGATATGTTTTTTTGTTTTCTTGATCCAACTTTTGTATCTTATTCATTCAAAAGTATTTTACAAGGCTACGAGGTTAAGACTAGCATCTATTTGGTATATAAGGAAGTGTAGTGTGGATAAATCATAGAGGTGATCTCCATTGATCACTTGGTTTCATTGGAAGGGTTGTGTTAAGGTGAAGGTCACCGTTTGATTCTACCGATCACGCTACAAAGGTACTACTTTTCTTGTTTTATCTTTGATTGATCATATAACTCTATGGATTCGTTGATAGGTGCTTGTTCCACCGCGTTTAATGTTTTTTATATGATAATCTTTTAATTCAGCACATATAGTGGTATCAGAGCCATCATATGATGTCATATGATCATCTTGTATGCGTAAAAATGGCTAAAAACACGTGTTTTTAATAGATTCAAAAGGAAGATTTTAAAAACGCCCCTAAGGCCTAGTTTTTAAAAATAACATACGCGACCCAATATAACACGGGCGGAGGGTCTTATGATCATGATTTTTGTCCGATACGGCCATTTTGCATTATGCATACTTTAATTGGTTTTGTTATTGGGTACGTGTAAAAGGGCCTAAATCGGGCGTTTTGGAACGATTCTTGAATCGGTTTTGTTAATACAAATAATGTCTAAAAACGTTATTTATATTTTTTGACCTCTCAATGTTTTGATAATAACAAAATGTAAAAATGTTTACAATAAAAATAAACGTTTACAAATGTAAAATTCCATTTCTAAGATTAGTGATCACTTAAGGTATGAACAAACAAAATAATTAAGCATGATTAGTGATGAAGAAAATATCTCTCTCTTAATCCTCATTTTTAATTCTATAAAAGTATTTTCTCAAAAATACATTTACAAAATGTTTTCTAATTAAAAGAAAAGTTTTATTAAAAACTTAAAATTTGAAATTCAAATTTTCCCCCAAAATGGAAGGTTCCATAACAGATACAACCTTTACCACAAAAAGACAAAAAAGAGAGCGGAATCTAGTGGCGGCCCCCTTATAGGCCTGGCGGCCCCATTATATATAAGGACCGCCGACCCGCCAACCAGATGATCGTTGGGATTCCCTGCCTATAAATACTACTCCATTCCCAGCAGAAAAATATTCCTCTTTGCACGAAATTTTTCAGTCTTTTCTTTCTCTCTCTAAACCTTCTTTCTCTCACTAAAACTCTTAACTCCTAACATACTTAGATATTGTTTCAAGTGATCTAATCTCTTCTTTTCATCTCTTCCCTCTCATCCAAGTGCAAGAGAACAACACTCGTATTCGTCAAGAAACGAAGTGTTAATTAGTGATCTCTCCTCTTTTCTTCTAAGTACGAAACATCTATTGTATTTATCTTGTGTATTTTGTGATTCGGATATTGTGCAGATCCGATAGTTGTAGATACTGTGAGTGTGTATATCTACGGGAAGTGTAGATTGGTTCTAGCTAAGATTAAGGGCCCACCTCGCGACATTTAGCTTATGTTGAAAATAACGTAATGCGACGTGTAAACGTTTTCTCGCCTAAAGGGGAGTTATTGTTTGACAAGTGAAATCTCGAGTCGAATACTCTGGGAGTGGAGTAGGGTGAAGAAGAGCTTCATACCGACACTATAAAATCTCGTTGTCTTGGTTTGAATTGTTTCTTTCCTTATCCTCCTTTACATATTAATGCTAATTATTTAGTTTTCGTTTAGATAGTTATTGCTTGTTCATATTGTTATTTGATTAAACATATAACTCATTTTGAAAGTAAACTTTTAAACCGTAAAACAAACATGTAAACTATTTAACCCCCTCTTCTAGTTTCCATAATTGGTATCAGGAGCAAGGTCACTCAAGATTTTTAAAATATATTGTCTTTAAAGCTTGGATCGATCTATGGATTCCGACAAATATCTAGAAGGGCAATCTATGCAAAGACCACCACTCTTTGAAAGCGATAGTTTTATTTATTGGAAAAATAGATTCGAGACATATGTTAAATCAAAAGATCTAGATCTTTGGCATGTTATTACCAACGGTGATTTTCAACCTATTTAACAAAATCCGGAAACCAAATTAGATGAGGTTATCCCTTATGAAAAACAAAGTGACGATCTTAAAAAGAGACTTGCGAAAAATAACGAAGCTAAAATGGTTATTTATAACGCTTTGCCTAGAAAAGAGTATGAAAGAATTTTCATGTGTAACATGGCAGAAGAAATTTGGAAAACTTTGCTAATCACCCATCAAGGTAATAATCAAGTCAAAGATAATAAGATCAACCTTTTAGTTTAACAATATGAACAATTCATCATTTTCGAAGATAAATCTATAGATAGTGCTTTTGCTAGATTTAACATTATCATTACTAGTCTAAAAGCTCTTGATGAAGGCTATTCTAGCAAGAATTACGTTAGGAAGTTTCTTAGGGCACTACATCCTAAATGGTGAGCAAAGGTCACGGAGATTGAAGAGTTGAAAGACTTAACGTTACTATCTCTTGATGAACTTATCGGGAACCTCAAAGTTCACGAAATGATCATCAAGAAAGATTCCGAAATAGTCAAAGCAAAAGTTAAAAGGAAATCTCTTGCTTTAAAGGATAAGAAAGAATCTAGTGATGAAGGGTGTTCGACTTCCAGAAGTGAAGACGAAGAGTACGCCATGGCAGTAAGAGACTTCAAGAAGCTCTTTAAGAGAAGAGGTAGATTCGTAAGACAACCTCGGAACGACAAAAAGACATTCTAAAGAAGCCGTGATGACAAGAACGGTAAAAGTGATAGAAAATGCTTTAGATGCGGTGACCCGAATCATCTTATTGGAGAATGTCGAAAACCACCAAAAGACAAGAACCAAAGAGCTTTTGTCGGAGGTTCTTGGAGTGATAGCGGTGAAGAAGATGATGAGAAGGTCAACAACGACATGTGTCTCATAGCTCAAGCATCAAGTGAGGTATATTTCGAATCCTCTTACTTTAGTGATGAAAAATCGTCAATAGATGATTTAATATTAGATAGTGAATATGATAAACTGTGCAAAATGAGCTTAAAGATAATCACTAAAAACAAAAGATCAAAAGCCACTAGAAATAGTTTAGAAAAGGAACTTAGTATTCTAAAAGAAAAAGTATCTACACTTAAGAAAAACAAGAGAGTTGATCTCGAGTGTGTAAAATGTCATATGCTTAAAGTTGAAAATAAAAAGCATAAAGAGGAAGCTCTCAAACTAACCAAGTTTGAAAAGAGCACACATTACTTAAATGAAATGTTAAATAATCAAAAACCCTCTAGTGAAAAGTTAGCTTTAGAGTTTAATTCATTTGAAGCATCATCTAGTAGAACTAAGGAAAAAAATTCGTAAAAGCTCAGAAAAAGGCATACTCTGATGGAGGTCCCATAAATATGGTCATCCCCCTTAGTGTTCAGGTGGCCCCCAAAGCAAATATGGGACCGCCACCAGCAACTACACCTGGATATGAGAAAAGTGTGTCTTTTCAAAAATCTATTTTGGGTCCTAGACTAAAACACATAATAGTAAACAATGTCAAAGTTCCTGTTGCTAGTGATAAAGAAGTTAGACAATTTTATAAGCTATTGTCAAAACCCAGAGTTGGATTTTCACAACCTAATTTTAGATCAAAAACTCCTCCACCTAGAAGAGTCATCAATAATTATTATCGTCCTAAAACACCGCAACCAAAAAGAAACGTTGGTCGACAAAATC
>BQNB010119402.1:2646-20820 GCA_026074375.1 Tanacetum coccineum
TAAAGCGAAAAATTTCCCTGAAAAAGGTAAGTTCATATATAACTGATAGATTGTACATCATCTAACTTAATAGATGGATATTTGCATTTATGAAAATTGTGGGTTGTTATAATTCGTGTGACCCTGTTGATACACCCATGGTGGATCAAATTAAATTGGATGAGGACCCCTTAGGGATTCCAGTTGACCAAACTCGATTTTGTAGTATGGTCAGCTCCCTAATGTACCTTACTGCCAGCAGACCCGACCTTGTATTCACAATATGCATGTGTGCTAGGTATCAGGCATCGCCTACCAAAAAGCACCTTGAAGCACTTAAACGTGTCTTTTGGTATCTCAGAGGAACCATTAATTAGGGATTTTGGTATCCGAAAGACACCGCTATGGCACTAACGGCCTATGCAGATGCGGACCATACAGGTTGTCAGGATACACGAAGAAGCACATCAGGAAGTGCTCAATTCCTTGGAGATAAATTAGTCAGTTGGTCGTCAAAGAAACAGAAGAGCACTACGATTTCAACCACAAAGGCTGAATACATTGCCATGTCTGGATATTGTGCTCAGATACTTTAGATGAGGTCACAGCTGATAGACTACGATTTTGCCTTCAATAAGATTCCCCTGTATTGTGACAACCGCAGTGCTATTGCTCTATGCTGCAACAATGTCCAGCACTCTAGGTCCAAGCACATTGACATCCAACACCATTTCATTAGAGAGCAGGTTAACAAAGGTGAATTGTACTTCATGACGACGGATTATCAGCTTGCGGACATATTCACCAAGGCATTACCAAGAGAGCGGTTTGAATTTCTACTCCCGCGACTTGGTATGAAGAGTATGACTCTGGAACCCCTTAAACGTCTTCAGGAAGGAAAAAAGGAGTAAAGGATGGTCTTCATATATCCTATGTATATTTGTATATAACTAACCACAAAAACAAAATACAAAAATATAAAACCTATAAAAACCATAAAAAATTAGAAAAATTAAAAATACCAAAAATATTTTTTAAGACATGTCTTCTGAAAATCGATAACATTTACAGACCTAGAAATGTCATTCAATAATGACACGGGTCTTTAAATGAAGTTCGAGCAGAAGTTCAAACAGTTTTAAAACATGTCTTCATGGCTTGCAGTTATTTCAGACTGCAACCCGCTTTTCAATTTGAGGAATGCATGTCGCCATAAAGATAGCTGTTCCTAACAACAGTTAATTACTTTCTCTCGGGAACGGATTACTTAATATCCGTGCATCCAAGGATTAATGTACGTTTTAGTGCGTTATTCCTTCACCGGAAGAGAAGTCTTCCTTTCATAACCAAATAATTTTCTTCTTAATTGATTCTTTAAAAATTATTTATGTTAATCACGATGGAAAAGTGTCGTTAGAAATTCATCAATTCAGGTTTTTCAAAATAAACTTTTTAACTCAAACATCGACTACAGCTCTTTCAATAAAAAATGGGTCATTGTTTGAGGGGGAGAGTGATTTCAAGTTTATGGCATCAAACGGGTTTCTAGAGTGATTTCAATTAATGGAAAAGGTTTTTGTAATTGACAGTGGTTATAATTTGAGGGGGGAGTTAATGTAGTTTAACTCAAAGGGCCATCTTTGTCTCTTGTTATAAAGTTTAGGGACTTAACTGCAATGTGCTAAATTTTTCTTTGCTTTATTAAACCATAGGGACCATTTGTGTTAATTTCGTATCTAAACTTAACCCTTAAAATACTTAAAACCGAAAATAAGAGTGTTAGAAACCTGAGGGACCAAAACTGCCAAACCCCCAAACATTTAGTTCAAAGCTGTTCAAACTCGGTCAAATGCAAAAAACACACACTCTCTCACTCGCAAACCGCCACCTAGAAATACTTTTTGATTCTCGATTTCTGTTGGACTTCTTGCTAAGGTAATCATAAAACTTTATTCATTACCTTTAGATGATAACATAGATTAATGGAATCAATCTAAAACACTCTTAATCACGTCCAATCACTAGGTTCGACCAAGTTTTTGATTGAAAATTTTAAATGATTTTTGAAATGTATAAGTGTGTGGTGGGATAGGTGCGGATAGGATCAATGATTAATAATCTATGTCAATTTTTAGATTAATCAAACATTTGTGGGTTTTGTGATTGATTCTATATTCGTCCTTGACCGAATCTCGTTGGAGTGTTTGGTAAAGTAGTTTTATTATTGGGATATGTTGCCTAGGTATAGATAATGCTTATATGTTGATTTAGTTCGCTCCCCAACTGCCTATGATCTTGTTTTGATGAATTTTTAGTGTGAAGATTGACTTTTAATTGTCAAATGTTGTTGTTTGTTGTTGTTATGCGTGTATGTGTTCTCGGTAACACTTAAGAATGCATTGGAACCCATATATGCTTGTCTCGTAGTGCGTAAAATGGTACATTAATGTGTTTGCACTTTACGTTGATTGCGGTTTGATAAAATGTTCTAGATAGCGGTTTGGTTTGTAGTTGCTTGATAGCGGTTTGCTTAAATTATGCATGATAGCGGTTTGCTTTGATATGCCTGATAGCGGTTTGATGATATATGAATATTTTATTATAAACAGGAAAACCGCTATGAGGTAGCGGTTTGATAAAGATTATTTTTATCATTAAAATAATCCAAACCGCTATTTTGAATTTTTTGTAACTTGTAGCGGTTTGATTAAATGTGGATATAATAGTCGTAGCTGTTTAGTCATAACGGTTTGATTAAAATTAATAAAATATTCGTAGTAGTTTGGTCATGGCGGTTTGATTAAAAATGAATATTATATTGGTAGCTGTTTGGTCGTGGCGGTTTGATCATTCCGCTACATAGTGGTTTGATCATTTCGCTACACAGCGGTTTGATTAACTCAACTCACAATGGTTTGGTGCCAAGTGGGTAGCGGTTTAGGCCTAAATCTCAAAGTTTTGGCCCATTAGTCCTAATACCCTCCCAAGGCCCAATCCAATGGCATAATTACCTTGTTAACACCCATCTGGGACTTGTTAAACTGTTTGTGTTCATCGAGTATCCTTGACCAACGTGGACTTAATCTCACCATCATCAATCGAAGCATGTCAATGTTCTCATCTAACATCATGATATATATCATGTCTGCCTGTCTCTGTTGATATCCTTGTGCAGACAAAATGGCTGATGAGAACGTTCCCGCTCCTGCTCCCACAAGACCTGATGATCAGATTCTTCCTTTTGCTGCGTGGGTGCGTATCGGAAAGAGCAACCATGTCTTGGATCTTCAAAAGAGGCAAAAGAACCTAATCTTTCAGATTGCTGTGGATATTCTACAAAACACAAACTTCTTCAGGGCATTCACTGCTTCTGCCTCGGTTCCAACTATCTACATTCACCAATTCTGGAACACGCTTACATATGTGGAAAAAGCTGGGACTTACCGATTTTAGCTGGATGAAGACTGGTTCACACTGGATGCAAATCTTCTGAGGGAAGCTTTGGAGATAACTCCCATTGATCAAGCTCACCCATTTGTGTCACCTCCTTCGGGTGATGCAATTATGGACTTCGTGAATGAGCCGAGTTATCCAGAGGTGATTCACTTTGTGTCAAGTATGGCGGTGAATCACCTATATCAGCCCTGGATAGCAATATTATCTATGATCAACCAGTGTCTCACAGGCAAGACATCTGGGCATGATAGGCCTAGATATCCAATTCTTTAGATGCTTTGGAGAATTATAACAAATACTAATGTTGACTACGCTGAGCTTATGTGGGGAGAGTTTGTGCAAGCTATGCAGACCTTTCTTACTGATAAGGCCAATTTGGGCAGTCCCACTAAGAAGGGCAGGAAAGATAAACCTTACGTTATTCCCTATTGTTGATTCACAAAGCTTATTATCTGTCACTTGGGAAGAATTCACAATATTCACCAAAGATCAGCATCTCCGTTGTATCTTGTTGAAGAAGACCTAAGACTCGGTAATCTCAAATTCGTCTCCAAAGACGAAATCGATGAAGTCTCTGGAATGCCAATTCTCAACGAGCTGATCTCAAACAATATCAGGGATGCATCATACTACAATACTTATCTGGAAATGGTCGCAAAGAATGATCAGAAAGTTGCTGCCGAAAAGGAAGGAAAGAAGAAATCTGCAAGCACCAAGTAATCTAAGCCAAAGTCAGCTATCGAGAAGTTAAGCAAACCAACACTTGCACCTAAACCAAAGGTAACCAAGGAAAAATCTTCTAAGGCTTCTACTGCTAAGACACCCAAGCCGAAGCCTGCCAAAGAAAAGTCAACCAAGGCTACACCACTACAAAAGGCCGACAAGGTTAAAGCTGCAAAAGTTCGCAACGTGAAGAGTACTTTCTAACTGGTTGATGAACCTGATAAAGAACCAGCTCATTCTGAACCAGAACCTATGCCTGAACATGAAAGTACAAGTGAAGAATATGATATGGAACATGCTATTCAGATGAGTCTAGAATCGTTTCAAGCACAGGCTCATGCACATGTTAGAGGTGTGGCAATTCAAGAACCTGTTGTGGAGGCCATCTGACCACTCCTTGTAGTAGAAGGCAAGGGTAAAGCCATTGTCACTGATGAACAAGCTGCCCAATCTCTGCTAGCCCTGCATACACCAAAGAGGAGAA
This sequence comes from Tanacetum coccineum, assembly GCA_026074375.1. NCBI lineage: Eukaryota > Viridiplantae > Streptophyta > Magnoliopsida > Asterales > Asteraceae > Tanacetum > Tanacetum coccineum. The sequence goes on from BQNB010119402.1 coordinate 7,289, forward strand.
GCACCACGGACCAATTCATACTCCAAAGGCAGACTCTAACTACTAATGAGGCATCAACTAAACCCTCTGCACAACCACTGGATGACACATCTGTCAATATCATTCGTGACTCTCCGTCTTCGGCAGATGCCGAAACAGGTGCTAGATCAGACAAGATAAGCAATAGAGGTGATACGGAGATAGTGCAAATTACTGAAGAACTAAGAGAAGATGTAGAGATACAGGAAAACGTCAAGGAAAAGACAATGGAACTTGATCAAGACCAGGCTGGATCAGACCCTGGTGAAACTCTTGAGTCTCGACCTCAACCAGAGTAGGTACACATGGAAGAAGACCAGGCTGGACCAGACCCTGGAATAAGCCGTGTGGCTCTTGCTGGACCAGACCCTGAGCCCACGCACGATGAGTTCATGACTGATTTGTACCCTAAGGTTCAGAAAAGTTTGAAGTTTCCAGCTGATGAACATGTCCTCCTTGAGGATCCACTAAGTTCAACAAGAACTCTGTCATCAATGAAGAACCTAGAGGATGCATATGCTATTGGGGATCAGTTCATTAATGATAAATCCACTGATGATGAACCGGGTAAACTCAATATGGAAGCAGAAGTGGTTTCCATGGTCACTTTTCCAATATATCAAGCATCTTCCTCAGTTCCTCTACTCTTCACGCCAGTAATTGATCTCTTACCTCCTAAACCTGCATCATCTACCACTCAAATACCAATCTTTACAGCAGCAACAACAACAACAACAACACCCCTCCTACCTCCTCTACAACAACAAAGCACAACCGAATCTGAGTTAGCTGAACATTTCGTAGCTCTTGAAAAGAAACTCTCAGACTTAGAGCAGACTAACAAGAATCTCGATAACACCACTCGGAATCTTGGATCTAGGGTCTACACTTTGGAGCTTAGGGATCTGCCTCATAAGATTAATGAAGATGTCTGTGAAAATGTCAAAGAGGCTGTCTAAATAGCTCTACAAGCTCCCCTTCGAGATTGCTTAAGAGACTTGCCCGAAGAAGATATGAAAGAAATGCTTCACCAAAGGATGTTCGAGAGTGGTACATACAAATCCCTTCCTGAACATATCGCTCTTTATGAAGCATTGGAGGCATCAATGACACGAGCTCAGAGGGACGAATTCCTTATTGAAAAGGATAAGTCACACAAGCGACGTCATGACAATCAAGATCCTCCTCCTCCTCCACCTGATTAGGATCTTAGTAAGAGGCGACAACATGACACTGGCACTTCTAGTTCCTCACAGCCTATAGTTCCTCAGTCATCAACATGGAAAAAGTTTGACACTCGAGATGCTCCTTCTAGCGATCCTTATGATGTGCAACTAGTCGAAGACATGCCAATCCCAAATTCTGCCAATAAATCTGATTCAGAAGACAATGGTTCCGCACATCTTCCACATGTTAAGCCTAGGCCAGAATGGTTGAAGCCGATTCCAGAGGACGGCATACCAGCCACTCCAGAACCTGCATAGGTCATTCCTACATCCCACGTTCCTGATGCTGAGAACAACTGGGCAAATGCTTTAGCTACCACGTATCAAGCTCTGGCAGAGAATTCTTTACTTGCAAAGACTGGGATATGAGGACGTTTATGAACTGGTATTTCCAAAAGATGGGGAAAACTGGGCTTACTTAAGCAGATTTAGAAGGTCAAGCTTATGAAGTTGTTAAACCTTTCTACCCTAACGTCACTCATCTTCAGTTTTAGATGGAAGAGTGTCACAAGATGCTTACATATCAGATTGACTGGGCTAATCCAGAAGGTGATCAAGTCAGGATTGATATTAGCAAACCTCTGCCTCTCAGTGGTCCACTAGGTCATGTCACTATTCATACCTAATTCTTTTTCAATCACGACTTGAATTATTTGCGTTATGGCAGTTAGGGAAACGGACAAGCTTTGTCAATTTCCAAGATGAAAGCTGCTCTCTATCATGACTTTGGACTTGAAATACTTGTACCTGAGCATATGTAGATCGATAACATTTGACCCTATGACATAAGTACCTCTTATGGTATCTCTCATTGGTGGTTTAATCGTCAGAAATTCTACATTGACCGACACACAACTAAATCAAGCCGCAAGGTAGTCAGAACTCACATGCGTATACTTAGTGTTGTCAGAATAAAAGCCTACTCTCGCTACGGGTACGACTACCTGAAAGAGATCAAACTGTGCAAAGCTGATCATCAACAATACATGATTGCCGAAAAGGACTTCAAAAACTTGTATCCCAGTGACTTTGAAGATCTGAATCTGTTGCTTCTTCAAGGTCATCTAAATCATCTTCCTGGTTCAGACATACGTATGCTTTTTATTGCTGTTAAACTGTGGACACGAAAGTTAGTGATTCGACAGCAGGTTGAAGACTTCCAACTCGGCATTGAGAGCTACCAAAAACAGCTAAATCTTACTAAACCTGGATGGGATGCAACCGGCTTCGAGTTCAAGCATGATTATACAATCATTTATTCGCCTTGTGCAGTTGTGTTCCCTGTCAGTAACAATGAATGGAAGATCATGCGGTTCAATTAGATTCACAAGTTCAGTGATGGTACGCTAACAAATATTATGGAAGCACTGAATTACAGAATTAAGGAGTACAAGGTTAATCGACTCAATCCGGGTATGAACACACGATTTTAGATTGATAAGGATATGGAAAGGAGCAAGGAATTCATACATGCCATTGAACAGAGACTCAAGACCAGAAGGATCTTTCGGAATTTAGAATGCTTTGTTGGTGGACGGGTTAGCGATATTGACTACAGACTTCTTCAGCGAACGGAATGGTCTCTTCATTCCACTTATAAGGTCAATATCTTTTGCTAAATTATAATAATATAGATTATATATATATATATATATATATATATATATATATATATATATATATTGTATCTTGTACATTATAAAGTTGTGATATACTTAGTGTTATGTGTTAGTGTATGAATTTTTTTATGAATTTTTCATTAAATTTAATTTTTTTTAAACCTATCATACCAGACACTAACAGAATCCCTCATAGATTCAGGGGGAGCATTAATATGTTTCCCACTCGGCTTGTGATTAAATTAGCACATTTTCTCCTAGTTTTTCCAACATATTCGAATCCATTGGTATCTAAAATATCAAAGGCTTTAACATTTTTGATAAGGGGAGAAAATGTGATTAAAATATGAAAACTGATAAAAAATGTGATTTTGTAGACTCATGTGTATACTCCTCCCTCCTTGTGCTAAATAATTTTGTTTAATCAATGCACATGTTGAGGAGGAGCATTTCTAAAAATTCAAAAACAATCGAGGTACTAATAGCTTTGATATTTATATTACAAGTACCTGATTAAGTTTTTCAAATTGGTTTATGGCAAGGTGAACTGTATCAAAACGACCAACCATGTATTTAATTTTATCGGAGATATAAGGTTGGTAAGGTTAGGTATTAGTTCCATGATCCAGCCAGAACTGGAGGGATCTACCCAAGAACAATCTACTAGTTAGTGTAGAAGTCCTTATATATGACATAAAAAAGGAGTAAATGAGAAAATAAAGGAATAGTACCGACTGAGATGGAGCTAGAACTGGAACAATCCCAACAAGGTTCTAGTCATGAAGTCTCGGTAAGCACTGAATGAGTTAAAGAATGAAAAAGAAATGTAAGGATAAATGGTGTAAAGAAAGAAGCCCCCTATACACTTAGGCAGAAACCGAGTCAATACATCTGCTGTCAGAATCACAATGATGATTGCTGACATTAAAGACTGACATCATGGACCCAGTGATGCAATACACAACCCTCCCTAGCCACTCAGAATCTCTCAAAAGATTTCTGTTTCATTTCTCACAGAGACTTAACATGTTATCTATTGAATTTCTCACTCCGAGTTAGTTGATATTGAAAAGGTGGCAGTCCGCTCCAGCCTCCGATTACTAAAACCAAAATGCATAATTGAGTCTAGAGCCAAGAGGTCATCAATCAATCTCATTAGGACACTATTCCATATTACTTGTTCTTCACATAATGTGAAAGCAAGGATTATCATAAGAGTCCTACGAATTATCCTTGTGGCTTTGCCAGAACATTTGAGTGACCCTTATGTGTTCACAATGAAGATGGAAATCCTGCTTGAGCCAACATCAAGCAAGCTCATGGTAGGTGACTTGTGAGATCCTTAATGGGTCAAACTTGTGACACTGGATATCGAATTGGTCCAGATTATGAATTAACAATGGATGAATTTTGATAAATGCTTAACACTCTCGACGTGTCACAAAAACACTTTCTTAAGTGACACGTCGATTAATTTTCAAATCAATTTTCCTCTTAAATCGGTAAGATAGTAACTAACCGATTCACTCTTATCCTGCTGTCTACTTTGAGACGTTCCGATTAAGAGAACAGGCAAGTTAGGTGATTATGATGTTCATACATTAGAAGATCCGACACTTATACTGGAAATCCTGTCAAGGAGATTCTTCTTAAGATTGAATCTACCTGATCATAGGTCGGTCCTCACAGGATCTGGAGGTTAATCCAACCAAACTCGGGCGAATGACAAAGCCATATTCGTCCACAAACTTTATTGCTAACTGTTTTATTACAGGTTCAAGTAAAGATGGAGATGGAGATACCTTGTTCCAGTGGAGTCTATTTCATAACCGCATGCTCATACTCGACCGATACATCTAATGACCTCATGAAAGCACAAGTATATGTTTCAAAGCTTCCGCAACTCTGATATCAAAATCCTCTCGAAGTGATCACGTATTAAAGTTTAAGGAACTTCAAGAACGACGAATAATCAAGCTTTCACCATCAAGAAAGGTATGAGCATGCCGGTCCAGATGTCACCAGCACAAGACGGCAAAAGACCAAAAGTTGATGATCAGAGATTAGATTTGGCTGATGATCTCAAAGAAGCTCAAGATCACATATCAAGTACAATCACAAGCCACAAGACAAAGATCACTACATCAATGTACAAGATTTCACATGAAGAATCAAAGACTATGAGTTGAACACAAGATCAAGATTGCTGAGCTTAAGTTAGTATTCTCTAGGGTGACCTCCCTTAGGGAGAGATTGTTAGATATTAAAAAAAACTCGGTCACCTTGTGTATTTTACCGATTATTGTAGCTCGTAGTTGATCGTTTAATGAATAACATTCGGTAATGGGTCGGGTATTAAACCCAACATGTAAGCCCACTACCAAGGCCATTAGGCGGTTTTGTAAGGACCTATATAAGCCTCTTCCATGCCTTGGAAGAGGTGGTTAGTCATTTTAATATACAAGTTCCATTTTCTCTCTCTAGAAATTTTCTCTCCTACTTTCTCTCTCTAGACTTGGCTAATCCATCTATCTTCCATTGTGTTATGATTTCCAATATCCTACATGGAGCTACACAGTCGGCTAAGTAGTATTGCGCATAAGTCCAAATGGAACTTTGCATACATAGATCTCATAGCATTCACATAGCATTCATACACGCAATCATAAGCACATAACATTATCCAAAGAATAAGAGGTTTTGCACAAAAGTAAAAGCAGTTGGAAATAGACTTGAGTATCATTTTCCCCCAACGAAAAAGAGTTTAAAAAAACCGAGGCTACGAGAACTCACCTCAAATAAAGATGATAACAACTGAAAATAGATGATCACTAACTAACGCACAACGGTGTCCAGCCATGGCCTAATAATAAGTTTTACCTTAGTGATATGTTATATGAAAATGACTTAATGTACAAACGTTTGTAAAAGTGTTTGTTTAAATGTAGTAAAAAGCTTCGTATCATTGTTGTGTGGTGGTTGAGTAGTTTGACTCGATGCACTTAGGATGTTAAGTACGTAAGAGTTAAAAGAAATAAGAATCAGAGAAATAAGGATTAAAGAAGTGCGAACTTAAGGAATAAGAACTTAAGAAATAAGAATTAAAGAAATAAGACTTAGAGAAATAAGAATTTAAAGGACTAATAATCAAAGAATTTAGAACTTAGACGTGCTTCGGCAAATTTACCTAATACCCTAAGTTTATTTGACAAAACGATCTCGGTATGATTGTTTACTATGTTTTAGACACACACGCTGAATATTAGGAGTTTTATACAAAATTCTTATTTTTCGTCTTTTAGTCGGTTATTAAAATAATATACTATTATTTTGTCTTTTTGTTAAGTTTTTAGAAAGTAGTTCGTGTTATGATTATAAGTGTGAGTTTTAGTTTATTTATTGAGCTTAAGTATAGGCGTTTATTAATTATGAATTAATGTTTGATAAAATAGTGATTTCGTCCTTTTGTCGATTTATAAGAAAATGAGTTTTCTAAGATATTTCCTAAGTGTAAGATATTTATAAAATTTCGCATGACCCGTTTGTTTATAAATATTTCCCAAGGTCTTTAACCTTATTTCCAACCATTTTTCCTCAAAGAAATCAATTTTCGACAAAATGCCAAAACTACATGTTTTCGTCACGTTTTATCGAAACATATTTCAAATGACTCTCTTGACGATCCTAGACCTACAATAGCCCAAATCCTCATAAGTTGATTCAATAATTTGTTTTAGGAGTCAAACTTCATGCGTTTTCACTTATTTGGCCAAAAGCCCAAATGTTAGTCCGAACTTACTAGTTAAGTTTTAACCCAAATTCGAGTCCACTAGTCAACCTATTTATCAACATCAAAGTCCATTATGTTTAAATAAGGCGAAATACTTTAGTTAGTAATTTACATGTGACGGTAAGTTGTATGATGTTTATACAAAAATAATCCAAGTTTTAGTATATGGTTCGATAGATGTTGGGCCTTATGGCCCTTTAATAGTTTCATGTTTTAGTTTGATATTTATCTAAAGAAATCATGTTCATTTCAATTAAGTCTAAGTATCCCACCTTAATATGCCGAAAGCGAAACACGTCGAAAACTCAAATATGAATTTAGCCTTAGTATTAATATTCCAAAATAAGGCGAACCAACATAAGTCATAGTGATTAAATATCAACATTTCCAAATATCAAAACGAAATTAGTCGATTAAGAGACAGAAATAAGTCCAAAAATAATTCGTTTGGCTTATTAAGCCATAAGCCGAAACCATTGGGCCTCTAATGGGCCTTTTGGTCCAAAATATAAAATAAATATTCAATGTTCACCTTTTAGCCAAAACTTTTACGAAACAAGTCCAATAAGCTCATAATGAACAAATAAGCTCTTTAGGACTAAAATAAGCAAGATATTAAACAAGGAAAAATAAGACGAGACCAATAAGCCTCCAAATAAGCTACGGCTTATTCCCTTGTTGGGCCGAAAGTCGAATAGGCCAAATAAGCCACGATTAGCTAGAAAATAAGCTAATAAGTTAGAAGTCCTTTTAGTTTTCAAAATAAGCTACCAATAAGCTAAGAAATTAGCCAAAACTTAAAATAAGCCAACACACAAAATTTCTTTTCGTTTCCTTTTTGGGTCGAGACCAAAATAAGCCCAAATAAGCTTTTTGAGTGCTAAATAAATAAGCCGAATGTCCAAATAAGTAAAAACCATACTCGAATTTTATTTCTAATATACCAAAATAACCACCACGACATGAGGATACTTTTCTTGTTTTTCCTTGTTTAAATTTTCAAACCAAACACACCCCTTTTAGTTATTGTGTAAACTTTTAAAGTCTGGATTTTTAGAAACGCATTGTACAACTAATATTTATGCATCATTAGACTACCAAAAGTACAAATATTAGTAAAATTTAGAGACTTACAAAGTAGGGTTTTGAAGAGGATTAAAGCCTAAATGAACAACCCAAATGTTATGTTTTTATATACCAAACACCAAATAGAATTAACCCGGATGTGTTTAAACCTTCATGTTCTTGAACAAAATAAAAAAATGAAATGTTTATGTGTGTGTGTTGGATCGGACGAGCAAATAAGAAAGAAGAAAAAAATTAAGAGCTTTTGTGTGTGTTTTGGTGTAGTGTATGTGTTTTTTGGGTAAAGGGTTACCCCGGTAAAGTATATTAAAACCGAAAAAAGTTAAGTACAAATAGAATGTGGCTGAAGTACCACATTAACCTCAAGCTAAACAGCTTAATAAACACCTAAAGCTAGAGCTTATGACATGTCATAAACTCTTACAACTCTAGAAACAACTAATTGCAACTAGAACACATAACACAACTAAACAAGCTAACCAGCAGCAGTCGTGAAAGATGAACTTCCACCAGCTTTTGTGTTTTGAATTAAGTTAGCCGATCCATCATACACATTTTCCACATCTTCTTCATCATCTTCTTCTTCTTCATTTAAGGCAGAAAAAGAATTAGACATGGAGAGATTATCTTTCTTAGATGAATTACCAGTCGTCTTTAACATATGTGTCGATTGAGATGTATAACCCACAAAAATAGTTCCCTTATTTGGTGCACTTATAGTCGCTTTAGGCTCATATCTAACATTATGTTTAACCGAAGGACCAGTAAACTGACCGCCATTAGTAGACTTGGACTTACCTTTCCTCTTCTTCTTTTTACCCACCGTTTGGAAACCATCATTAGTCTTCTCAGCATTAGGGGTAACAACATTAGAAGTAGCAACAATAGGAGGACTCACCACTTTTTTAGGGCAATAGTCATGAACATGACCAAAAATCTTACATGTATCACATCTGGGCGGCCTCCATTCATACTCAACACGGATGGTTTCTTTGGTAAAATCATCCTCAGAAAGAGATGGAATACCAATAGTAACAACATCCACGAGATCAGCCTCTGAATTTACCTCAATTAAGCACCGAGCAAAACTACTCCTACCCCACGAATCATTACACATGGAGCTTGTGTATGAATCAAGCATAACAGGTTTACCAATGAACGTAGCAATTAGACTAATACCATCCTCTTCAAAAACTTGAATAGGAACATCATGCAATTTAACCCATATCGGAATACGAGTCAATTCTTCTTTGAGCAATCTAGTATCCATCGACCATTTCTTGAGAATGATCGGAGATTTACGAATCAACCAAGGACCACCCTCCAGAACAGCCTCTAAACCAGCCCGGGAATCAAATTTAAAGAAAAAGAAGCCTTTGGAATTCATCATAATCCTTTTCAGCCCATGTTTCGCCCAGTTGTTCCTAGCATAATATTCAACAACCGGAAACGCCATTCTCTTTCCAATAAAGTAGCCATATAGAGTGTGTTCAAAGCGAGTACTAACCTTTTCAACAACTTTACGAGGAATAGAGATGTTAACACCATCAAATACGGGATCAGCCACCAAGGTACGAAAGTTGGAATTAACATTTGGTTGATCCTTTGCACTTCCACCCGCAACTCCAGCATAGGATGTTGACTTGTTGATGTCCACAGACTGAACGATAGGGTCACTAGGTATTGTGGATTCATCAACATTAAGATTAATTGAATCATCAGCATACGAAACCTTACAAGGGATAACATCAGCATTATTACGATCAACCTTAATTGAATTACATATAGAACCTAATGCTTCCAAGGTTTCCATACGATCTTCATTAGTCAACTCAGATAATAACTCATCATGTTTACCAGCATCAATATCATTAATTAACTTTTGCAAGTCACCCACAGTAGTTAATGGAACTCCAAAAGTGGCAGCAACATCAATACTATACAGTTCTCGGGGCACGTTAATAATAGTAGACGGAGAAACCAAAGGAGAAGATGTACTCACCTTTGGACTACTTCTAAGCTGCATACCAACCCTAGCAGCACCATCTCCAAACGTAGTACCCTTATCACTTGTATTCGACATTCTTGACTGCAACAAGCAAAACGAAACCTAAAAAACCCTAAACAAAGAAAACTAAAAGATCAACACAGCAGCTATGAGATCCACGTCTATCTCATCATGAAAAACCTTTGAAGGAAAGCAATAATATAAATACACGAAGGACTATCTAACTTCTATAATGAAAGTCGATAAGAATTAATAAAGATCCCCAAAGAACAAAAAACACCAAACCCTAAATGAGAGATCGCACCCTAGATCTTTAGAAAAACATCAATCAAATAAGAAACTTGTTAAATCATTATAATCATAAGATTAACAGATTAAACAAGAGTATTATATGATATTCGAATCAAGAAATAAGAAGATTATGCGATCAGAATTGATGGAATAAAGGGAGTCGTTTTTTCGCCCATAGAAGAGACCTAGAGGGAATTTGGGTTTTTTTTGTGTGTGTAGTGTATATGTTTTGAAATGAAATGAGAATAAGTTAAATGCATGCATTAAACAACTTAGCTAAAATTAAGCCTTGTTGTTCCCTTGTGCTCCTAATCGGCTAAGGATCCTAGGAAAGGAATCCTAGTTGATTTTGTCTTGTGTCAGGATGTATATCGAGTTTAGTTTGAAATTTATCGTGACCCAAAAGTTCTCGAAATAAAGCATATGTTATAATTACGTTTAGATATCTTAAAATATCAAAAGAGGTTGATTTATAGTTAACATGTTTTTTTAGTGTTGGAAGTGATTAAAACTTCGTGTAGCTTTTTGTTCCCGTTAGTTTTGTAAACGAAACCCGTAAGTTCGTGTTTTATGCAAAAGTTATAAAGAATTAGGAAATAACTTAATAAAATAAGTTTATTAGAATGATCCAAGGTTTTTAGACATAAATTTACTTATTGTCGTGCCGATACGCGTTGTGTGCCATTTTTTGCTGCGCGCGGGAAGATTCCCAGTTAGTGATTAAATGTGATCATAGTCGTTTAGAAAATAGAAATTTGAATCAAAAGTGATTCATTATTATTAGAAAGTTAATATTCGAAAGTCGGTTAAACTGTAACTGTTTAGCGAAATAGAAGTCAACAAAAGTCAACTTATGAGTTTTGCTATATAATTTTGATGAAATAGTAGTATGTAGATATATAGTCATAGTATTTTAGGATACTAAGACCTAGGAAAAATCACCGGTTATCACAGTCTTACCCCTTTAAGAGAATTTTGTCCCGAAATTCAACTCTAGTTATCAGGTGATGTGGTGTAGGAGTAAGAGGTAAGGGTGTTCAACACGATGTACTATTTCCCTTCGTTCATTTGGCTTCTCTAAGTCAGGTTTCTATTGGTTTTCCTAAAACGGTTTTAGTCTAATTGTAGACTTAGACACCTTCCATCGGTGAAAAATGTTTCATTGAGGAGACGTTGTCGATTATCCTACGTTTTTAAATCGTCGGCCTTTCCTAGTTGTCTGGAGTGCGAAATCTCGGTCGAGTGTCCGATGGTGATCTGGTTCACGTCGTATCCATGCGATGCTTTAAGTAGTTTAGTGATGACGTCTATAGTGTCTTGCTCTCGTCTAAGTTACTTAGAGTTCCTAATGAGAGTTTCGTTTGGTTCTTCCATATCATGAAATCAATCATTAAACTGACTTCCTATGGGGTGATAACTAGTTAATCATCGGCCAAGTTTTACTTAGGGTTCATCATATGACAACCACAAAAGTCTAGAGGGTGTTCGCAGGTCAAGGTGACAAATTTCGCTAACGAAACTACTAATCCAGTGTAACGACCCAGTCTACTATATTAGAATCAATAATGTTTATCTTTTCTTATTGAAAAAGACTAACGCTTGTACTTAGAATTCAATGGAGGTCAATTTTATCATGAAAGAATTAGATGTTAATTAGGAATTAGTGATGTGGTCATAGTTTATGTGGCATGGTCAATTACTTCAGAAGTTGAAATCATGGCATTTCTATCCAAACTTATCATACTAAGTGGAAAGGAGTATCAGTCTAAAGTAACCATCAGGCGGCTATATTAGCGAGGGTAAACTTGCCTGTCCTTGAGTAAAATTATCAAAAACCTTAAGCTAGATAACAACTTTGAATTTAACTTAACTCCACGACTCAATCAAAAAAGAACTATCATGAAATTAAGCTAAGAACCAAGTTGTTATTACAAACTTAACGCTTTTGAAAAGTCTGTTCAACTTTGGGTTTGCTCAAAACAAACGAATGGGTATCTATGGCTTAGATTGACAAGATTTGCGAAGAAGGTTAGGGGTATAGTTGAGGCAAGTGAGTCGTTCAGAGGGAAATTGGTAAAGGCGATGAGGGAGGAAGCGTCGTGTTGCAGAACATCATGTATCTATCGGGGATCAGAGGATTCAATTGTTCTATATACGGTCTTCATCAGAATCCAAAATGGCTTGCACGGAATGGAGTATGAGTTGGTGTAGATTAGCACGAACACTTGTTACAAGTACAATCGATCAGGTAGCTTTCCTTGAGGTTGCGCTGCATCTCCGAATAGAGGAACGATCGTCGTATATGAAGATTAAAGAAGTAAGAATGAAGTCTTCCAAATGTGAAGGAGGTTGTTTCATGGTAATTGAAGGAAATGCTAAGGAATATCAAATTCGTAGTATGGGCTTGGTAGTCATAGTCTTGAATTGAAATTATGGAGATGATATTTGTATGATACACAGTGTCTTATATGTACTGACCCTAAGAGTCTTACGTACATGTTTTGTAAGAAGGTTCTCATATCAAGTCGGATAGTGTGAGCGAGGTTAGTAGAGGGTCACGACGGTGGCGTCCTTATTGTCTAGGAAGAGTAAGCGTAGTTGTTGTCGTCGTATACCGAAAAGAAGGGTAGGACCAATTAGAGTTTGAACAATGAGGATGATCCTTGCTAATAATCTCATAGTTGGTATAAAAGAATTTTAAAGACGTCCCCTGATGTGAAAACATCCAGGAGGAACGTGTAGTCGGGCGTATGAGAAGTTGAGGATGGTGATCTATAAATCAAAGTTTCTAAGAGCAGAATCTGGTGTCAATGGTTTGGAGCGTTCGGAGATTTTTATTGATAATCAGAGGTGTTCGGTTCATTTCTAATGGCCGAATAGTGTGTAGACATAGTGTGTGTCCCTTCTCGGAGGCATGATTTTAAATCTTTTGACCATAAATGTAGTTCAGAACAACATTGTTTGACGTTTTTGTTAATTATAGTCATGTGAAAAGATGTCGGTAAAAGTTATGTATCGACTAAGCGATTTGTCGTATGTGGTTTGGATTTTTGACTTTAAGAAAATTAACGTTTGAACTTGTGTTCAAAACAATTTATATTTAAAACCATCAACCATAAAAAATCCTAAAATTTTGTACTCCGTAAGGTTTGTAAGAAAGCGTTTCAATTGTATAAACATTTTGACCGAAAGACTTTGGGTCATCAATATTGGTACCATCTCTGAAACATGAACACTAGGGAGGGTACTGTTACTACGGCTGACGTGAGGAACTTAGCCAAAGGTTATCACTTTCTCATGAATCCTATTTGTCACACCCCTAAAATATCAGAGTATAATGGCAACCGAGGGAGCGTGACTTCATGCTTATCATGCTTCAAAGCAATACAGAACGACCTCTATATGAGACGTTTTAAGAAAATCGATCACTTGAATTAGGAAATGGTAAATCTTTTGAACATTCAGCGGAAGCATAAAAATAGACAATACAACAT
>BQNB010119403.1:0-20820 GCA_026074375.1 Tanacetum coccineum
AGACAGACTCGTGCAACAAACAATTAAAATGACCGGGTTGTCTCCCGGGAAGCATTTTTGTTTCAGCTGGTCTTTAAGTTCGGCCTTTTTCTAATTTAACTCCATCCTTATAAAACAACTTAGGGTCGAACGGGATGCCAAATGACACATACAAATTCTTGATTAGGAAAATGAATGACATCCCTTTGTTAAGATGATTCCAAGTCATGATATTAAAATTTAATTCCTTGATAAAAGTTTCAGTTTTGGAAAATTTATTAGATGTATCATGACTTGTTTCCAAAAGCTTATTTGACCCATGTGCATAGGTACCATCATCGACATTTATTACATTAGGTAATGGTATAATAGACATATCCCCCGAAGGTTGCTCAATATCGATTTCATCATTATCATTGTCCGTATCCGATTTTAAATCATTAGGATAAATTACGTTAAAAGGAAATAGATTATTAAAGTATAAAACATTTTGTTCCTCTTCATCACATTCAGACAATGATGTTTCATCTTTCAAATTAAATCCATCGATATGTTGAGGACTAACAGTAGGTTCAATCAAGAAATCCAGTTTAGATGTAAGAGCATCATTGTAAGCAATGGCTAGAAATTCTTTTTCAAAATCTTTGAGAAAGTCAAAATCATTAAAATAACTGACCGTAGGCTTGGGTGATGGAAACAAAGGCATATTGACTTTTTCATTATCATTTTCTGAGTCCGTTTTCAAATCATTGGTAGAAATTATTTAATAAGAGAACGAGTTTTTGTTAAAAATTACTGTGTAATCTTCATCATCAGAATCGTCAAATGAAATTCTAAAGTCAATTTCATCGTTAAGAGAACTTACCGTGGGTTCACAAGTGTTTTTCCACATGATACCCCGTCATTAAAGGCTATAGCTGAGAATTCGGTTTCAACGGATCTGAGGTCGTAAATGTCTTCATCATACCAGATCTTACCATACTTAGCAGTTTCTCAGTTAAACACTTTACCACATTTTTGAGCTTTTTCTTCTTCGCTCTTGATGTATTCCTCTATAGTAATGTTCGGATCGTCCATCTTGTAATAAACTTACTAAGGCAGAAAAACCGTCAAATAACAAACACGTTGTATTTAGTAAACTGAATACGTCATATTACACAAACAGAATGAGCAAACAAGAAGGAATATAAACCATTCTAAACTACACTACTCCTAAGGGTTAGATCTAATCTAATAATCAAAATATAAAATAAAAATCAAGATTAAATTTCACTCCCCGGCAACGACGCCAAAAACTTGATTGTGTCATTGTGTGATGTATATTTTTTATGATTCAAGTTTTAAATTTATATTTTGCCGAGTTAACCAAAAATAACACTTTAACGGGCAGTGTACCCGGTCGGTGGTAGATTCGTGGTAAGTAGGGTGTCGAACACTTGAAGCGAGGTTAAATTTCTCAATTTATTAATATTTTGGTTTACTAATCTAAGTTAATTCTAATCTAAGTCAAACCTATGATAATCCTATGTTAGTTCTAATCCTAATTCTAACAGGTTAAAAGGGGTTTCAGCCTAAGAGACTGGCACGGGTTTGGTGGTGACTACAATCAATTCAAGACACTTTAACCCACGCAAGCAAATTAACAGAAGATAAAAGAGCGGTTAAGCCTTATAATAGAAAACTGTATTAGCCATCATTAATCTGAATAGAAGTTGGTTTGTTTATTCAGTGCTATGATTGCTTATCTCGAGGTGGTATATCATTCTTAGACTTAGGCGGGACTTCTTCCTTAGACCTAGACACATTAATTCTGTCATAATTAAAGCATTCACATAAAGTATCCTTATTTGCTAATTATAATCTATCTTAGGGATTAAAGCAATGGTGATCTTGTTAAACCCTAGCTAATAGAGACTTTACCCACTTACTGCTTAACGGAGATTTATACACTAGTAGTCCACTAACCCAATCTTTACCAATTAATTAGAAAGTACTCGTTGATCCCAAGGTCACCTATCGGTCCAACTAAGCTCATAATCTAAAGGCAAAGACAGGTTGTTAATCGTGATCCTATTGGTCTAGATGTATTAATCACTATATGGAGAGCTATCTCGACATCTAGATTACTTGGTATGTATCACTAGATCCAGTTGAATGATAGGTCGCATATTAAAGCACATAACTAAGTATAAATTGATAAACATAAACAAGCATACAACGATAAATTTAGCAATCGAGATATAAACAAAACCAAACATTCAGATCTTCATTCTAATGGCTAATACTCGAAGGTATTAGCCTTCATACATCATAATTAATATAAGAGTAATGGCTTAGCCAAGGTAAACTAACCGAGTTAACGAATGATACCAAAAACTGAACGATTACAAAAGTATAAGAAATTACGCATTGACTTGTATGGATCGGAATGTGTTGCAAGACCTCTTCTGCTCGTTTTCTCCTCTGCTAATTGACTTTTGTGGTTTAGGTATCAAGAATATTATTTAGCACACTTAAAACTCGTTTTTGAGTTTTCTATTTATAGGGTCTGGAGTCGGTGTCGATACGGCGTATCTAATGTGTTGGATACGGCGTATTGGGGTTTCTTAAAGTAGGGACCACGTTTGATATCTTCCAGAATATTTTATTCCCTTATAGCTTGAATACGGCGTATTGCCTTTCCTGGATACGGTGTATTGATCATGTGGTCTTTGTCTTTGGTGAGTGCAGGCACATATACGCCGTATCTTCCTTAATTGATTCGATGTATTGGTTGTCAGAATACTAATCTTCAAAATATCTTCATTTAAGCTTTAGAATGCGTGCCTTTTAGTCAAGTTTCACCAAGTACTCCATAATTACTGCAATTCTCAAATACAAACGATTAAGTAACAACTCTTTGCAATAATCATACAAAATGGGTTAATTACATGGGATAAATTATGCTATAAAATAGACATTATTTGATGTCATCAACTTGTAACAAAAATAATAATACCTAATAACAATGTTCATTAACTACCAAAAGTGTTCATTACATTTATTACAGATACAACAAACTATATAGCATGGCTGATCAACATAAAATACTACCAAACTACAATTACAAAGCTACTAATGTTGTTTAGGGACACAACAAAGTTACATACAATCAACACAAGTATGAAACCAAATAACCTAATAACCTAACAACCTCTTATATTCATACAAGATGTAAATGTAACAACAATCTAAAATGCTTTATTACTAACCTAATAAACTAATAACCTCCTATGTTCTTGCATTACATTTTGTCTAAAAACATTACTAATGTGTCATGATGTGTGTAAGTTTTAAATTTATAACACGGTTACCGGGCTTCTTGGCGACACACACGAGCAAGTGTACTCATCCATAGTATCAAGAAGTTTGAATTGTAAGCTGGGATCGTTCGTGGGGATTTTAACGTAATTGATGATTTTTGTTTTTTTAAAGAGATGTTTAAAAACTTAGCAAACTAACAAGCAAATAATAATAAAGCGAAGATTCAATGGATTAAAACTACACTTCATTGGACTAGTTTGGATAATCCGATTTGTAAGATTGCAATAAAGATTTTTGACACAAATGATTGTGATAATTAGATGGTGATCTAATCTATTGTTTTTAAGACTCTCGATCCGCGTCAAGATCTAAAATTATAAAAACAATATTTAGGTTTAATCACTCAAAAGAAGACCAATTCAATTTTAATAAGTTTGATTTGCGGTTCGTTTCACCAACATGTTAACACCCACAATTATGTTTCTTGTTTGATCAAATCGCTTAAAAAATGGTCAATACAAAAGGTAGCCAATCATAGACAAAAGACAATGATTGATTGTTAACAATAACCCTTTTGACCTATGAAATCCCTAACAACCAACCCGATTTGATAAAACAGTGTCACTATGAAACATAAGTATAGATGGATCTTAGAACTAGCTTGAAATTGAATCAAAACATGTTAACACAATCAAAATCAAGTCTTCATAACACAAACATTATCCAATCAAGTGCATAAAGGCACTAGCCACTCATGGCAAACAAAGACATAAACTCAGAATTTTTAGTACTAGAAAACATAATTAAAGGTCTTACAAAGATTGTAATAAGATTGCAAAAGATGAGGCTTTGATGCCTTAAGGATTGGAGATGATTCTTGGATGTTCATAAACTTCAAATGATGCCTCTTTACTTCTATGAAATCCTAAAAATTTAGTTAGGGTTTTGGCTTCGAAAGAGATTGAGAGATCTAGGAATGATTAAGAGAGAAAAATGAAGGAAGTGTGTTTTTATTTATCATTACCTAATGACCTCTATTTATAATAGTAACGCATTAAATGATATGCTTGGGGACTAAGGGTTGTTTATTTCGAGGATTTAATCATTCTAGAAGGGTCTTGATCCGCATGGAGCTTTAAAGAAAACTTGGAAATTTGGAAATCCATCCAGTCGATCGTCTGGATGGCCAGGTTGGGCGGCTGGATGGAATTTTAGCTTCAGGTAAAAAAGGCTACGAGCTCAGGTTGTTAGTCTGGATGCGTTTTTTAGTAGATTTTTGGTCAAAATGACCTGGAAGATGAGCCTTTCGTCTGGATTAATTATAGCTTTATTATTTTGTCTTTTTCTTGTTTTGGCTTCCCGTTTGTATATTTCTTGATCGTGGGTCTTTGTTCTTCAATCAAAACTCAACTTGTTCTTCATCTTGATGCTTTGAAGCTTGTATTGTTTTCCCTTTTTATTCTTGAAATGCTCCCGAGCTTGATTCTTGATGCGGGATTCTTTGTACTTGTATAACATTTCTTTTACTTTCTACTTTTCCTTACATTTGGCTACATATAGACTTGCATACGCACTTTGATACGATTAAGTAACCAACCCATATGGAATTAACCAAATAACACATATAATAGTATTGATACCGTGACTAAAAACATATACAATTTGAGTGTTATCAAAACCCCCCACACTTAACCTTTGCTTGACCTGAAGCAAATAAAGAAAACAAATCCACATGGTACATGATAATGATTCATAAAGATATGATGCAAGTCTAACAAGTACAAGTACGAGATAGGACTCATAGTTTAAGCTTTTTTTGTGAAAAATCGAGATGGTTGATTTACCTTTCTATGTACCTTACGAAAAAGAAACGAAGTATAATTCACCCGTCACTCATTTTATTATTTGGTGGAGTAAGGGAGAGAAATCACACTCATAGCTTAATCATAACTAAACCATTACCATAAGCTTATACAAGAAACAAAACAAAACCGATGAGGCATAGGCACCAAGTGTACATATCAAAAGTTTAACACCCCAAATTTAATACGCAGCGGAACCATCAATTGGGTGCTAAATAACGGCACAATTACACATAAATTACACAAGAATGACTCGAAAAGAGACGTTATCAAACATGTTCCATTCCATAAGTAAAAACGGTTATCAGCCTTAGTGTAGTATCCAGGTGGTCCTACATGAAATTTCATCTTATACCGTTAAAAGGCGATTTTGTTAAATTCTCCATATCTGACCTCTTCAACTTGTTTTACTTCCTGGTTGAGGGGACAATCCTTGTCGAGGTAAGGCCCTTCGCAAATTTGGCATCCAACCTGGATTGCATGAACACTTTCCTTTAGCTTCTTCATGTCTCATCCCAGGTTGTCCAACTTATTTACCAAAGTAGCTAGTCCATCCTTGTTACTACTGCTTTCGATATGATGCTTAGTTGTTCCGGTCGGTCATTTTGAGAATGATCAGCCATGGTCTGAATTGCTGTGAGAGCTTGGGCCAGTCTCATCCTGAGGATAGGTCCTGTGAACAAGCAAAAATATTATTCAAAAAAAAAAATATTTCGAGGTTTATAGTGCTCAAACACTTATAAAAGTTATTTACCTTTTGATGGACTATTGATGTCGAGGGTAGGGCATTGTTATAGCAGGTATCTAGACGGTCCCATGCTGGTTTAAATGATTCATCTCCTTCTTGCTTGAAGTTATGAATCTCTTCGAGTTGCTTCACGTTCTTGGAAGGTGGGCATTACCTTTGGATAAAGTCCTTTTTGAGGAGGTCCCAAGTATTGATAGTTCCTAGGGATAGTCTGTCAACCCACCGTTTTATAGATCGGTAAGAGTTAAAGGGAAAACAGGAGCATGACCAGGTCTTTAGAGGCTCGGAATGTTGAATAAGCCAATGATGCTGAGGACCCAATCAATGTGATCGTGAGCATCCTCGTCTTTGTTCTCGGAGAAAGTGTCTTCCCTCAATTCGCGCATGAATTGACTCTTGATTTCGAAATTAACAGTGCCTCCGATTTCGGGTTTAACCACGCCCGGTGCCTGGTTTTCTCGTGACAATGCTAAGTATTGTTCCATGGTGAGAGTATTGACGTCTACTCCTGCCATAGTACCTACAAATATAGAGTTTAGGAAAAGAAGAGAAATAATGAAATATTCAAATTAATTCTAATTTTTAGCTCCCCGGCAGCGGCGCCAAAAACTTGATGCGTATTTTATTTTAAAATATATTTTTACCAAGTTTTAAATTTATAAAACTCGATCTACCTAACCATGCACTAACGGGCAGAGAACCCGATCGTGGGTAGTATAGAATGGTAAATCCGAGGTCGTCCCAAGAGCTAAGTTGTAATTAGTTTTAATTTGAAATGTCACGTTTTGAAAATGGTTTCTGATTTGAATTTAAAAATAACAATAAAATAAATAACTAAAAGTAAAAGAGTTAGAGATATCAAGAGAGAAAACATGCTAACCTAGTTACTTCATTACTGCTGTTATGAAAACGCTTTCCTGTGCAATGTTAAACTATGGTTTCATTAGTGGTTTCTAAGGTCGATAGACTTGAATGTGCATATATAGTCTATCCTATACTTCCTGCGATTCCGAATCAGTCCCAAATCATCTAGGAGGTAGGTTATCCAGGTTGCAGTGATTAATCCCAACTATTCCCAAAACATATCTAATAATCTATAAAGATTATTAACCCTCTTTGAAAGAGTTCCTGTGCTTTTTAAGTATATTAAGTGATAAGTGCGGTGACCGGTTAGTTCCTACACCAGGTAAGGAGTTAGTGATCCTCCCTAGTACCCATTGGATCCCATATTGACAAGATAATCTAATTATGGGGCAAGCTAGGTCCAAACCACCCGTACTACCAAAATGGTTACACGATAGTCAAGGAATATCTAATGAAACCATAATCTAACAGGAAACAATCATAACAAAAGTAATTACATAACTAGGCCAGCACTTTAAGTGCTTAGCCGCTCATGGTAACGGAAACACAACAAGAAATAGAAGAAATCATAGATTGAAAACTCATAATTCTTACAGTATTCGTATTTGAATGATTAAATACAAAAAGTAAGTAAAGTGTGATCTCCCTTTGACTCCAGGTGGAATTCTTCTGTTGATCCCACTTTAATAGATCGAATTCCTTAAGCTTGTATAAGGATTAGTTATATTAGATAAATCTAACACAACTATAGTAGAAACTTTGTTTGAATGTATTAAAGATTATGCGGAATCTAATCTTTAATATTAAGAAGAACTATTAATGAAACAGTAATTATATGAACATATAATTCAACAAACAAAAGCTCCAATATTATTAATAATATGAATACTCTCAAAGTATTAGGGTTACAAAGACCTTGAAGCTATGATAATTCTATGAATGACTCGTATCAAACTCTATGCCCTAGAACCTCTTTTTATACACCAAGGAGTCCTAAACGGCTTACAATACTTTCCTAAGAATATCAAATCTTTTAAACAAATAAGTTATACATATCTTTTACACAAATAACTCATATAAATCACATAAGCAGTACTAACTAACTCAGCAGTACTAACTTCTTCACTAGCAGCATTAACTCCTTCAGCAGCATTAACTTTGTACTAACAGTAGTAACTTTTGTACTAGCAGTAGTAACTACTTAGCAGTTTTTCTTCTAAGTCTCTGAGCAGCACTAATATGCACTAGCAGTAGTAACTTTACACTAGCAGTACTAACTGTGTACTAGCAGTAGTAAACACTTAGCATTTTTCTTTGAAGTTCTTGAGCAGTACTAACACAACTGAGCAGCATTAACTCTGATATGAGCAGCAGTAATACTAGCAACATTAAGAAGGCTTTTAATCCCACTAATCCTCCCCTAAACTTGATATTCTTCTTTAAAATCATCAAGATTCTTCATTTAAAAGCTCTATAATCACTAGGAGGATGCTTCTAAATACTTCATTGATTCTTAAGCTGTTTTGTGAGAAGTTTAAGAAGCTGATATGCCATTTTACTAAAATAATCAACCTAAAGCTTCTTGTTCAGCATATTTGTAATTCTAGGTGGTGTAAGGGGTATCTCTTTTCTACCAGCATGTAAATCATTCCAGATTGCAAACTCAAGCAATGCACTCCACATGAGTCAAATAGCTTCCAGCTCAAAACTTTATACCTTTGTTTCAACTTCCAGATTTCATCTTCTACATGTGGTTCAAACATTTTCTTCAAAACTCCCTTAAGCAGCAAATCCATATCCTCCACTGGTCTTGTTGATCCATATTTAGCCTTTACCAGCTTGTACAGCTCTGCCAAATCTTCTCTGTCAACACTCTTAAGCAATTGACTAAAGACTAAGTACATCTTTGAACTTCCATCAGCTCTTATTATTTGAAAGTAGTTGTTCTTTCCTTCTTTATGGATCTTCCAGTCAACAATGGTTGGAGGCTTAGTAGCTAAAGGTACATCATCAATTGCAACCTCTTCTTTATCTGGAATGACTTCCATTAGACTTTGAAGCTCTGTTGTGTCTTTATCCTCATCCACCTTCTGCTTCTTAGTACTCACTTGTTCCAATTCTTCTCCTGCTCTCTTTGAACTACTTTCTACCAAGTCTGTTCTGAAGTTATAAAAATGTATTCACTTTGCAAGCTTCTGTCAAACATCTTTTGAATAAAATCAAAAGATTTGTTCTTCAAGTCTTTGAGCTTCTTTCCTTCCATATTCTTCAGGTAAGTACACATGATTTTTCTTTGTTGAGCTTGGGTTGGTGGTTTGTTCCTCTTCTCTTCTGCACTTTTAGCAGCAAAGTGCTTTCTTCTTTGCTCCAAAAGTTGTTGAAATAACTTTGCCTTTTCTTTAATAGATAACTCTTCTTGCTCCTCTGCTTGCAGTGTTTGAGCCAATTTATGATCAACTTCAATCTTAGCCTGAATATCATCCCATTCTTCAGTCAAGGCAACATTGGCTTCATCCTTCTCCCTTGCAAGTCTTTCTTCTTCATCAAACTTTCTGTTCTCAACTACATGCTTATTAACAAACTCATCTAAACCAGTAAAAGACAAATCATGTGTTAGAGGCATGAAATTTCCTATGTAGGGAGGTGGAACTGCATTATATTTTTCATAGCCTAAACCTTTCTTGCAATTATTAACAATCTGACACTCTATGAGCTTGTTTAAACTATTAGATGCATTTTCAAATTTATCTACATTAAATTGAATGCTATCTTTTTCTTTTTGAATTTTTTCAAGCTTCTTCCTAAGCTCTTTAATAGTTATTTCTCCTACTTGAATATCCTATTTTAAGCCATTAATGTTTTCTACATAAACAGACTCGTTCTTTTTATAAAATTCAAGATTTCTTCCACTGATTCTAAACCTGTTTTATAACCTAAAACCATTAAACTGGATTTCTCTAAATCTCTTAATAGTTGATCATTTTGAGATTTAAGTAATTTAACAGTTTTCGTACAAGATTTTGAACAATTTGAATCATTGGATACCTCTGAGTCAGAACTTGAAGATGAGTAAGCCATGAGTGCATAATTAGGTCCTTCCTCTGCCTGATCACTCCAGTCATATCCACCAAGACCATCACATGACACCAAAGTTGTGGAAGTAGATGTTTCCACATGTACACTCCTTCTTGAGCTTTCCTTGTTCTTGTTGTCTTGATTTCTTGGAGCTCTACACTCCCTAGCAAAAATGATCCCTCTTTTATGGCAGTTGAGCATTCCACATTTAGACTTTATCAAACCAATAGTCTCATTGCCATTAACAGTAAGCTTCCTTCCTGTATTCTTTAAAAACCTTCTAGCCCTCATAGTCAACATGGCCATTTGCCATCTTAAATCCATCTCTTCTATGTCATCAGGATGGATTTGTTGCAAGTCCTCATGTGCAAGTTGAGGACTATTTGGTTGACTAGCAAAGAATGAACAAATAACAGCATCACTCAAGTTATCAATATTTGTAGAGTAAGCAGCATTAACTTGAGTGCTAGCAGTAGAAACTCCATGAGCAGTATTAACTGCTTCATTAGTGCTGTTAGTGTTGTTATTTGAAGAGGACACAAAAGCCATGTTCTGTGTGCTTGAACTTGAGCTAGACATCCCTTTAACTTCTGGTTCATACACCTTGAGGTTGTTGTAGAGATCATCCATGCTCATTGTATCCAAATCAGCTTTATTCCTCCACACAACAGCATGTGTGTTCCACTCAGGTGACAAACTTCTTAATAACTTTTGATTAACATCTTCTTGTGAAAGCTTTTCATCCAAAAGCTCCAACTGACTCACAAGCTTTTGAAGCCTATCAAAGGTTTGATCAAGCATCTCTGAGCTTAGAGCAGTGAAGTTTTCATATTGCTGCTTTAAGAGATTTCTTTGAGTCTTCTTAGTAGCTGCATTCCCACCAAATCTCTTTTCTACAGCTTCTAGCAACAGCTTAGCATCCTTTATAGAGTTAAACTTTAACTGATGTTCATTGGGAATGCCCATCATTAAAGTACTTCTAGCCTTTACTTCTAATCTTCTCTGAGCCTTATCTTCAGCAGATGTAATAGGCATCACTTTTTCAACACCTTCCACAACTGCTGTTTTTGGCAAGGTTGCACCATTCTCTATGACTTCCCATAGTGCATAGTCTATCATCTGGATGTATTGTTCAATCCTCATCCTTCATAACTCAAACTCACCCAGTTTGAGCATGGGAACTTTGGATGCAGCCACCATGTGTGCAGAATCTTGATCCATATCTTCTAGCAAAGTTTCTCAAAGCAACAAGCTCTGATACCACTTGTTGATCCCACTTTAATAGATCGAATTCCTTAAGCTTGTATAAGGATTAGTTATATTAGATAAATCTAACACAACTATAGTAGAAACTTTGTTTGAATGTATTAAAGATTATGCGGAATCTAATCTTTAATATTAAGAAGAACTATCAGAACAGTTAATGCTATGAAAAAACATATAATTAACAAAACAATAGCTCCATAATATTATTAATAATATGAAAACTCTCAAAGTATTAGGATTACAAAGAACTTGAAGCTATGATAATTCTAGGAATGACTCGTATCAAACTCTATGCCCTAGAACCTCATTTTATACACCAAGGAGTCCTAAACGGCTTACAATACTTTCCTAAGAATATCAAATCTTTTAAACAAATAAGTTATACATATCTTTTACACAAATAACTCATATAAATCACATAAGTAGTACTAACTAACTCAGCAGTACTAACTTCTTCACTAGCAGCATTAACTCCTTCAGCAACATTAACTTTGTACTAACAGTAGTAACTTTTGTACTAGCAGTAGTAACTACTTAGCAGTTTTTCTTCTAAGTCTTTGAGCAGCACTAATATGCACTAGCAGTAGTAACTTTACACTAGCAGTACTAACTGTGTACTAGCAGTAGTAAACACTTAGCATTTTTTTTCTTGAAAGTTCTTTGAGCAGACTAACACAAATTGAGTAGCATTACTTCTGTATGTGCAGTAGTAATTCTAGCAGCATTAAGAAGGCTTTTAATCCAAACATAATTCAAAGTGTTGCGAAGCCTTTGTCGCCTATCCAATTGGCTGTGGAGGAGTGATGTCGGAATAGCTTGAATGAGGCCTCTATTTATAGGTATTGAACCTGTTACGGCGCAACCAATAAAGGTGTTACGCCGTAACCATCATACACGGCATTCCATATTTAGCAATTTAGACATTTCTTCTATGCACGAAATTTCCTGGAAGCTTCATAAATATCAATGATTAGCATTGGATATTTCACCTCGTAACTGCCTCTAGTGCCAGCGAATGATAGGCCCGATCTACCAGTTAAAGAAAGCCGCGTGGCCATTCAGATGCATTTTTAAATACATGGTTACGGCATAACTCGATATGGTGTTACGCCATAAAGTTGTCCTTGATCTTCGTACTTGCTTAATATATGTTACGGTGTAACCAATTTTGGTGTTACGCCGTAACATTCTTCAGATAATTACATTTTGAGCCCTTTTTCCCTTGTTTCTTGTCATTTTCCTGCATTTCACATAAAAACTACAAAATGATAGAAAATATCTCATTTTCAAATATTAGTGAAACATTTGCAGGTAATATAGGAGGTATTTTGCCACTAAAAAGTATCAAATATTTGATGTTATCAAATACCCTAAAACCCATTTTTAGGTTTTTTATTACAAGAATGTCATTAGATAGTTTGACTACGACTTTTATAAGGTTAAAGACCTTATTTAATTGGCTAGTCAATCCTGATAGTCAAACTATAAGTGTCTATATCATATAAATGGTCTAGAAAGTATTATACGTCATAAATATAAGATAAATGTACTTTAGGGGACATAAGTGTCAAATGACCAAAGTGTCTCTAAGAATTTTCCAAAGTCTTTAAATGTTGTGTATGGCGGTGAGGGTGACGAGCCAAGAGAAGAAAAGGGAGGCAAAAATACAAGCTCGTCATGATCATGGAGGGTTTTAGCAATGATTCCCACAAGTAAGTAATCACATATCTTGACTTGAATTAGTAATTTATGAGTTAAGGTTTATGTACCAAATTTGGGTGTTTTGGGTAATTATGTTTCTAAACCAAGTATTGAGAGGTTTGTAATAATGGGTTAAAACTAGTTAATGAATTAAGTGGAAATTAGTGTTTTGGGTTATTATCATATAATGATAAAAGGGGATTTGGTCTTGGTTATGGGTGAGTTAGGACACCTTTAATTATTATGTAAATTATAGGTGTTGATATGTGTTGGTGATTATATGATTAGCAAAGCAAGCAAAGAAGAGGATGGTAACTTGTTTGGTAATATTAGCTTAGATTCAAGGTAAGTAACCAAGTTATAATATACTATGATAATTGAATAATCATGTGTGTTATGTATATTTATTGTTAAGTGTTTAAGTGTGTAGAATTAGAGGCTTGAATGTGGAATTGGAACTAGGCTAGTTAAGCTCTAGTTAAGAAGAGAACTCTTGGTTTAGTCATGGGACTAATCAAGGTATGTATTTGGTTCGTGATTATTCTTCCTCACTATTTAAATCATCCACATTAAACATTTCTTCATCCACATTTTAAACACTAACCAGGGTAATATCATCATTTGTATCAATAGAATTAATCCTCCCTTGTTTGAATGCATCCTTACCCAAACTTGCTTCATCTCCAAAGGATTCTACCCTAGCTGTAGCACCAACTTTTCTTAATCTTTTCGGCCCATGAGTTCTTGACCTATTCTTTTCTTTTCCAACTTCTTGACCCATTCCTCTTCACAACTAGACAATCTCATTAGCACGAAGTGGATCCTTTGTCTCTCCAAAGTCAAAGAACCTTTTTTTAAATTGGTACATAGATCCATCAATTCAATAAGTATAAGTCATATCCTCATCGACTTCCGAAGTTATGTTACCTCTTGCGAGCAGTGAATCATTGGAAAGTTTAGATACATTCTCAAACCTAGTTTGAGTACTAGTATCTCCCATGGTTTCTAGGCACCTAGGACCACCACTTGATGTAGTTCCTAGGGAACTAGATTCATTAGGTGTTGCCTTGGATCGGGTCTTAGTTATGTTACCATTGTCCTACTCTGCTTCCTAACTCAGAAGCGAGTAGTGAGCAGCCTCACCAAATACCACCCAATCCTTATGGACCAACCACTTCGGTAACATTTTTATTAGGTGTCATCACTAGGCTGAGGTAACCTGAGCTGGTCCCTTAATCTCTTAGCTTCCATATGCGTTATTATTCTGTTGTGGTTGAGTAAAGTATGGTTAAAAAACTGCGGGGGGTGGGTCGCATGGAGGCGAGATCAGTTGGAATTGCTAAACCTTCACCTAATTTTGCTTGGTTTTGTACCACCATTATTGGAAATAAAGGTGTTACTCTACCAGAAAAACATGTTCCTACCCTTCTCATTTTTGCAAAAATCTTTTTAGTGTGAGAGGGTGCAACATAAATTCTTTTATAAGTTGACAGATCATCAAGTTGTTGTTCCAGAAACACTTGTACAAACCTTGGATACATTAAAATTTTTCCAGACAAATTATCCAAGTTCCTAACCATACTTTCAAAAATGTATTTTGAAAAGTTACACTTCTAATTTGTAGCCAAACAGATAATTACAGATGCCATAGTACTACTAAACTCATTCCATGCAATAGTCTTTGAACTTAGACATAGTAGAATAGTATGAATCAGAAATTTCTATTGTGGAAAGAAGAATGGCTTATAAAAAGTGAGCTTCTGTGAAATTTTCTCATATCCCATCAATGCAAGTTGTTCAAAAATGGTAGAGTTTGGTAAACAATCAATATCTTCCTCATCATCTAGTTTAAGATCTCTTCTTACAGATGCTTCAGAGATAATTATCTTCTTGCCATCTACTAAGGCATGCAACTGTACTTCCGCATTGATAGTTTTGACCACGCCAGTAGACCAGAATTGTTCAATGCAAGAGATATATATAGTGGGATTAACCGTTAATGCATATATTATAGGTTGTGCATTCAGAAAATCTACAATTTGTTCAAACCTACCACTTTTTGCGGGTTTAGACAAAAATGCGACCATGTTATGAGTATCTGCAAACTTTAGGGTCGTCATTTGTGTTGGGTTTTGATGATGGATGGTACGTGCTTAATTAAACATACCTTGGACCTAATAAAACAAGCTTAAATGACCAAAAAACAGACATAAATGCCAAATATATGTTGTTTTTCTTGTACGAGCTGTGCAGGGTAACGGATAGTCCACTAAAGACAAAAATGAACCAAAACGACATAACCGGGCACGGGAACTGGAAAAAGCGTGAAAGTCGAAGCCAAAGCCGTGTGCATCTTCAATGGTCCCAACCCATACACATGTTAATGGGACCAGACAGCCCATTAAGCATGTTCTATTAAATCAAAAGTCTATTATAAAGCCCAAATCAAAATTAATAAAATCTGGGCCAAAACCAATATTAAAAAGCACGAACCACTTTTAACAGCCATAACCTTGTTTAACCCATTTATACCTCCAACCTTTCACCATTAGTCCTTAGGGACTAACATAGTTAGTCCCTACATCCGTACACCCTTTACACCATTAGTCCCTTTCCCCTAACTCCCGTTACAAATCAAACACTGAAACCACTTTCTCGCCAAACCTCCTGTCACTATTCACCCATCTCTTTCCCTCTTTTTCTCTGCAACCAGACAAACCCACTCAACCCCACTTAAAATCCTCCCTCAGCAATGAAGACCAGACACCATTGTCCAATCCCTAAGGTGGCTGATTAGACAAGAAAGAATCAAGGGCTGAGATTGAGATCAAAGAAACACAACAAGAAGAATCAAGGGCTCAGAATTAAAGGCGTGGGGAGCACTCTCTTTCCCTCTCACAGAAGAAACACAAGTCCAAGACCTAGCACCTAGTCTCATATCGTCAATAAATATAGTGCCATTAGGGCATAATTTAGATGTTTCTAATCTTTTTATTGTAATTTAAAGCTTAATTATAGCTTTTTTTAGCTATTGCAATTTACTTTCAGTCATTTTTTTCTTCTTTTTTAATGTTTTAAAGTTTTATGAAATTATTAACGTTTATTCATGTAGAAAATTCTGTTGTTTTTGTGTTAAGGATTTATATGTTTTTAAAAATGGTTTGTTAGGCTCTTGTTTCCCTTTGTTTAAACTGTTTTACTTAAGCAATATAAGGTTTTCCATAGCTTATAGTGATAAAGCCATTTTCATTCAAAATCCACCCCTAAACTACCTAAGCTTATTTGGATGATAAGCTAAAAAAGGATGGGCTTATGGACCTCCCCAGCTTGTTTACACAAGCTGGAGCTTGTTGACAAAGCTCTTATGAAAGAGCATGTGTAAAAGCCAAATGCGTTATTGACAAGGCAACTGAAGTCACGTTTTCCTCATTTTAGCTCAATTTTTGTTTTAGCTATTTTTGCTTATCATTGCTTATCTACTTATCTATGCTGCTTATTTGTGCTTTTCTTATCTAAAGTTAGTTTAATATGATTAGTTATTAGCTTGAAATAGTTTAGAGTTAGTTTTGATAAAATCTGCCTACTTTTAGTTAATACGGCTTATTGTCTTAGCTTATTAACTAGAGCTTATTTCTTAGAGGTTATTGCTTATTAGACTTTAATAAACTTAGATTTTAATTTGTTTTATCATCATTTGAGACTTTTTAAAGATCTAAATTAAGCTGAATACAGGAATTCCATGTTTTTAAAGGGTGTTTGGCACAAGGCAGTGTAAGCTAATGGTATACCACTGCTTGAGCCTTGTTTTTGCTTTTTAGCCAAGTTTAGTTAAGCCCATATTAGTCTCTAATCTGTATTAATAAGTTTTAATGAATTACATTTTAGTCTTAAGGTCTTAACTACTAATCTTAGAATCTGGTGGTGTTGTTACTTTCTCAAACTACTTTATATTCAGAATTTGCTTATAAGTTGCTATTAAGGGTTAAATTTTGCTCTATTAAGGTTAAATATGCATAAGATTGATAGAGTTTAAGGCCTGCAATTGTCACTTGTGGTTTTGACAAAATCTGTCATATTTTCCTAGTGTTTAGTTAAGCCTGTTTTTTATCTTAATTTTAAGCTTGTAATAGGTTGTTTTAGGTTCTGAATTTACTTGCACATGCTTATTGGGATACCTTATTAATCTGTTTAAGCTTAATTTAGAATTTAAACTTCATTTGCTAGCTTATTATCAGGCCTGCACTTAACTTATTTATCTTTTAGAATCCAAAAGCATAGTTAAAACAATTTCTTTTCTCTTTGCTTTTTCTAGCTTTTAGCTTGTACTTATTTACTTAATTCCTGCTCTTTAGTGCTTATTGGGTCTTGGACTTGTTTTGTTTTTGCTTTTTAGCCTTTTCTAAGTGCTTATTTAGTCATAATGCTTAGCTTAAAATAGTGGTTTTAGTTTTGTAAAAAGCCTTTAGAGTCTGCATTAGTCTTTTATGATGAATTGTTGCTTTTTATATCACTTGTTTTGCGCTTTATCTTCTTTGTTCTAAAGGCTTATTGAGTCTTAAACTCAATCTGTTTTCACTTTTCAGCTTATTTCCTGTGCTTATTTGCTTTTAATCTTAGCTTAAAAGTAGTGGTTTTAGCTTAAAATCTGTTTGATTATGTCTGTTGTCTTTATGCTTTTCAGTGCCTTTTAGCTTATTTTAATTGCTTATTCTTTGTCTCTAGTGCTTATTAGGACTAGCTAATTATCTGTTTTGAGCTTATTTGCTTTCTTTGTTGCTTATTTAATCTCAAGTGTCCAAACAGTTTAGCCTTCTAGTCACCTAGTAAAAACCAAGTTTGTCACTATTATTTGCTTATTTCTAGCTTATTCTTAGGTTTTGTAAAAAGCTCCTTTTTTAAAGTTTGTTATTTTTGCTTATATTTTAGCTTTTAAAAAAACAAATAAAAAAAAGTTTTTTCAAAAAGGGAAGCCACAGGGTTCGAACCTGTGACCTCCCCCTTCTCATAGCCAACACCTTAACACTCCCACACAATACCATCTGCGCCCTTGGGTCTTTTTCATTAGATCCTTGGGCCAGTTGGTATTTAAGGGAGTTTTTCCCTTATAAGCCATCGGCCCTTTTAGGCTTATTTCCAGCTTATTGAGATAAGCTGGTCAACCCTTTTTATTTTTCTTAATTTTTAAACTTTTCAAAATAATTTTCCTAATTTTTTCATATTTTTCTATATTAGTTTAATATTTTTTATAACTAATTATGTAAAGATTAAATCGTTTTTAATTCATAATAAATAAAAATAAAAGTCAAAAAAATATAATTCTTTTTTCTAAAATTATTTTTAATCATTTAGGACTTTTAAAAAATAAATTTGCATTGTTAGGGTTAAAATTTTATAGATTTAGGTATTTTAAAGCTCGGTGTTAGATACCCGTTATACTACGTGTTCGAGCTTAATTCGTGTTTGCTTTAATTGTTGCTTGCCTTTGTTTGTTTTTTGCATTATTTTAGTAGAAATAGAATCCAAATCAAGATTTGATCATTCAAATCACGCGATCACAAACTTAATCACGATTCTTAATTCACGCCTCGTTGGGACCACGACCCGGGAAGGTTTTGGATTTTACTTTGGTTAAAAGTAATTTTCCTAAAAACCTTATGGAATACTTACTCTTCTTATTATTTGATATTTTAGTTATATACTATATTTGTATTAAGTACTTATCATATATATATGTATGATTAAAAGATTATCAAATTTTTGGCGCCGTTGCCGGGGAGGTGTGTGCAATTATCGTGTTTACGTTTGAAGATTAGTATTTGAAGACCCTTCCTCGTGAAGTTATCGTTTTCTTTTAAAACTAAAAAAATACAAAAAATATTTTATTTTTCTCGATTTATTTTCATAGATTTATTAGAAAAAACCAAAAATACTTTTCCAAAAGTATTTAAAAAAACCAAAAAAATTAAAAAACAACAAAATCAACCGTTGTGTCACTTGTGAATTCGGCTCACTTTTAGATTACAAACTATAAGAGAGGTATAAGGAAGGTTGATCCTACGATCCGTTCATCCGAAGGAAAGGTTTTTTAAAACGCTTTCGCGCTTACCGCTCCCCCGAGCTTCTTTGGTGCGTTTCTAGAGAGCTACCGTACACTTGTTTGATTATCGGTTACAAAGAATTATTTTAATCTTTTTATTTCCCTTATTTTCATTTTTTAGTGCATGCGCACTCGCTCTTCATCATATTTAATTGCCGAAATTCACGCACCCGAAACGTCCCATAATCGTAGACCGTTCCAATAAAAGAGTCAAACGTTTTCCTCGAAGAGAGCCCCGTAGTTTACGATGGCTCGATCACGGTACTATCATAAAAAACAAAAAAAAAACATTTAAAAAAAAAAAAGAAATACTCCAAGCACCCACCCGAGGGTTACAGAGAACAATCGTTTATTCCCGATGAATTCTCGCGGAGATTTTGAGCTTAAAACATGGACCTTCTAAATCTATGTAACTTCAAAACAATTACGATTTAAGAAAGAAGATCCACATGCTCACATTCGGTAGTTTAATCAAGATACTTCCACAACGATTAACGTACTATGGCGGAATTACTCCAAGCACCCACCGAGGGTCACGGAGATGCTATCGTTAGTGCTGTTATTCTTTGGCTCGAAAAAGAACCCCCTTGTTCTATTCTTACTTGAGAAGATCTTGTTTCCAAGTTTATTAACCAATTCTTCCCTCTTTCCAAAACTACAAATCTCCGGAATGAAATTACGAATTTTTAGCAACGTTTTGATGAATCATTTTGTGAGGCATGGGACCATTTCAAGGATCTCCTTTGTGCATGCCCACATCACGATTTTACAGAATTGCATCAACTAGATACCTTTTACAATGCTTTAACCCCAACCAATTAAGATTCTTTGAATGTCGCCGCTGGTGGTAATCTTTTGACTAAAACTCCTCGAGATGCTTTGACAATTATTGAAAACAAATCAAAAGTTCGCAACTCACGGAACAAACCGGTTGTTACAAAAGTAAGTATGAATGCATCTTCTTCTTCTACCCCTCATTTTCCCGAGATTGCCGCTCTTGCCGACGCCGTTAAGGCTATGCTTCTTCAAAAATCTTCTCATCTAGCTTCCGTGAAAGCGGTTGAGGAAATTTGTGTTACTTGCGGTGGTCCACATCCTTACCACCAATGTCTTGTCGCCGATGGCAATATTTTTTCGGAATATCGAGATAATATTCAAGGATATGTTTCAGCAGCCACAGTAAACTACAATCAGGGAAATACCGGATACCGTCCTCAGATTGTAGCTGACCAAATTCGACCATCGGGTTTTGCTCAACCGAATGTGCAAAAAAATCAAACCAGGTGCAATCAAGGTTATAATCAAAACAGAGGAAATAATCAAGGAAATCCGAATTATCAAGCTCCGATTCAGCAAACTCAAGTTGCTCATTCGAATGAATTGTCAAACTACAAGAAGATAAATGATGCTAATATGAAAGAAATGCAAAATCAAATAAATAATGTGAAAAATGAATTGAGAAATGAAATGCAAACTTTAATACAAACTTCAATGTCAAATCAAACCAATGAGCTTAAGAATATGATGGCTAGTTTTTTCCAAATGAATACCGCTTCTTCTTCGGGTTCGGGTTCACTTCCTAGCAACACCGTTGCTAACCCCGAGAGGTGACTTGAAAGAAATCACCACCCGAAGTGGTATTTCTTATGATGGACCTCCAATTCTACCTCCTCTCTCTCTCTTCTTCCTAAGGTAGTGGAACGGGAACCCGAGGTGACAAAGGATACGGTGCAACCGAGTACCAAAAACATCCAGCATCCGGCAGTCCAAACTCAAGCTCCAATTGATGAGCCCGTTGTTGCTCCTAAGCCTAAACCGTCTATACCTTATCCTTTATCCTAAAAAAGTTGCTCGAAAAACTTGGAGACCCCCGACAAGTTTCTTATTCCATGTGATTTTCCGGAGTTAGTTGAATGCTTAGCCTT
>BQNB010119404.1:6740-20820 GCA_026074375.1 Tanacetum coccineum
GTTTTGGACAAAGGCAATTGAGATTATATAGAGAGAACTTAAGGTTTTGATTTGACCGACTGAATAAAATTGATTCATCTTGAAAAATCTTAGGATTTAAGGAAAGATCATGAATAATCCAATTTAAGGAAACCTATAAGCAAAGTAGTTGGCAGAAATATCTCAACGGCTATATTTAATTAAGAAAAAACTGTTATTCCCAAACAGTACTAACGGTAGTCTAGCAGTACTAAGTTTTAGCCTAACAGTACTAAGTAATGCCCAGCAGTACTAAGTTTATACTAACAGTACTAAATAATCCAGCTGAGTACTGAGTTAGTCCTAGCAATATTAACTTTTTGAGCGGCCGATACCAGTTTTAACCTTAATTCTGTTCCAAAAGGCATTTCCATCATCAATGTTGATTCTCACAAGTTCTCTTTCTGTTTTTAAGCTCACTGTATCTCTTAATTCTTTTAAGCTCACTTTTTCTCTTTGTCTGTTTTTATTTTCTCTCAATGCTCACAGTATTAATTATAACAGCAGTAGAAAGTATACTTACCAGTAGTAAGGTAGGCCAACAGTACTAACTTGAATTTCATCATTAGTTGCTGTTCCATTCCATTTTAAGCATCATTTATGCATAATCTGTGCATATTAATACCAATTAACCTCCCCCTCATCAATACTTCAAGGTGTTAAGGCATTCAATAATTGCATAATCTCGATATTGAAATCTTCCAACATCAAATGCTTTTGTGAGCAAATCTGCAACATTGTGATCAGTGTGAATCTTAATCATTTGAATAAGCTTCTTTTCATTAGCATCTTTGATGAAGTGATGTCTAATATCAATGTGCTTAGTCTTTGAGTGAAACACTGGATTCTTAACTATGCAGATGGTGCTTTCATTGTGAATGAAAATATTGGTGTTCATAAAGTTGTATCCATAATCAAGCAATTGGTTTTGAATCCATGATACGGCCCAAACATACTATATATAATATAAATATATAAGGATGTAAACAATTATAGTATAGTAAGTATTTTTCATCGGATTTAAGAAACAAACTTTTAACCAAAGTTGTCTCAAAAACCTCCCGGGTCATTTGTCCTCGGCGAAGCGTGAATTGACATTCGGAAACGTTCGTGATCGCGCGTTTTGAATGGTTTAAAAGTTTTTGATTTGGTTTCTAATTCTACTAATGAAATCGAATAAAACATGTATAAACAAGTAAACAATAAAAGCATTTAAAGCATTTAAGAAATAAAGCACGAAAACGTAAAGGGGAAATTAAAAACGCGACATTTAAGCAACTAAAGATAATTTAAACCCTATGAACGCAAATTTAATTTTAATAAATCCTAAATGACAAAAGAAATTTTTCAGAAAAAGAATTATATTTTTTTTAATTTTTATTTTATTTAATATGAATTAAAAACTGATTTAAACTAAAAAATGCATAAAAAATAGTAAACTAAATTATAAAAATCTTGAAAAAAATTTATAAAAAAAATATTTAAATAGTTTAGAAGCTAAGAAAATTATAAAATATGGAAATAAGATAAAAACATATAAAGCTCTAAATAAGTTATTATTAGCTGAAGAGGTGAGATCGTGATAGAACAATATCATCTCAAAGAACAAAATAATATATCATAGCCATCCATTTTTCATCAAATAAAAAAACAATTAAAAAACTCCACTTTCCACCTTTTTTTTAAAATGAAATATCTTGCAAACGGTAAATCGTCAAACGACAAAAAATACACCATCGCGACGAGAATTAAATCATCTTTCTATAGAGGGGCACTTTTATATACTATCGACGAATTTTTTTTCAGTCACGTCTGAAAAAATCACATGTGATTTGTAAAATCACATGTGATTTTTTCAGACCGTAATAAAACAATCGAAATTCATATTCTTTTAGCCGATTTTTAGTTAGTGTTAAAATTTCCGCCAAAAAAAAAATTACACGTGATTTGTAAAATCACTTGTGATTTATTGTTTTTAAAAATCACGTGCTATTTCATAAATTGCATGTGATTTCACAAATTCACTTATGATTTTTAAAGTAATAAATCACGTGTGATTTCATAAATTCATAAATCGCATGTGAATTTACAAATTTACGTGTGATTTTTAATGTAAGAAATCACATGTGATTTTTCGAATCACGTGTGATTTTTTCTGGGCGAAAATTTAAAAAAATAATTTAATTCTCTTCGCGATGGTATAATTAAATTTACGTAACGAAAAAAAATACACCATCGCGACGAGTATTTTCTTATCTTTCTATAGGGGAACTTCTATATATTTTCGACAAATTTTTTTTTTGATTTTTTTTTCAGTCACGTCTGAAAAAATTACATGTGATTTTTTCAGACGTGACTGAAAAAAAATAATTGAAAAAAAAGTTCGTCGAAAGTATATAGAAGTGCCCATCTATAGAAAGATGATTTAATTCTCGTCGCGATGGTATGTTTCGTTTTGCGTAACGATTAACGGATTGTGAGATATTTAATTTTAAAAAAATAAGATGAAAGTGGGTTTTTTAATTAAATTAAAATATGAATTAATCTAAACCATTAGATGGAAATAAAATAGATGGTTGAGATGAAGTGGATTGTTCTTTAATTAAATAGTGTTCTACATAGAACTTTTCTCATAAGCTGAAAGGCAAAACAAGAACAAAGCCTTAAAACCAAATGCACCCAAGAGTCTTTCGGAAAAGTACCAAGGGCGCAGATGGTAAAGAGAGTGTTTGTTGAGGCATTGAGTGTGTAAAGGGCAGGTCACAGGTTCGAATCCTGTGACCTTGCCTTTTTACAAAACATTTTATTTTTTTTAAATTTCTTTTTTGAAAAAGCTTTTTAACTCCAAAATAAGGACTTTTTGAAAAGCCACATTTTATTAAAACTAAAATTAAGCCAGAAATAATCTGAAACAGCTAACAGATTTCAAAGAAAAAAAATAAAAGCTATAAAGTGACTTATGACAGAATTTAAGCTAACTTAGAAGACAATAATAAGCTTACTAAGAAAGCTAAAGTTCACCATATTAAGATTAAATACTAAGAGGACTTAATAAGAAAAAATTACAAAAAAATGGTACTAAACAAGAATAAGGCTAGAAAAAGTGAATGAAAATGGCAGATTAGCTTAAAGGCTTTGAGGAGAAAAGCTAAAACTGCTAGGATATCTTTAAGCTTGGATAAGCTTAAAGACTGAACCAAAAGCTTAGCTTAACTAATCTAGGACCAGAAATAAGCACAGAACCCTAAAATAAGCTCAAATAATAAGCTGATAAGCTCATTTAGACCCCAAACAGTTTGCTCAACTATTGTTGGGACGCTTTTGAGTTACTGGACAGATTTAATAGCTTGATCCTAGGATTCATAAGCTAAAAAATGAAAGTAAACTAATAAAAAATAAACTAAACACCTTGGAACCCTAAGAACATTTAAAAACTAAAATTCACACAAAAAAGGTTTTATGAAATAAGTAAGAAAGTAAGATTAAGAGACCTATCACTACTAATTTTTTGGCTTTTTGGTTTTTGAAGAAAAAGTGACACTTTTAAGCTTCATTATTTAAGACTTAAGCTAAGCTAACTAACTATAAGTTAAAAACAGATTAATCTTTTCCTCTAATAAACTCAAATTATAAAAAAACTAAATCATAAATCATCTTAAACCTAATCTAAATTTGCTTATGAGAAACTGAATTTTAAAGAGCTAAACATTTATTAAGAAAATGCCCTTAATGGGCATTAAAAGGCAAAACCAAATGACCTCACTTCCAAAATTAAAATATCAAATGCAGTAGA
Organism: Tanacetum coccineum; assembly: GCA_026074375.1. Lineage (NCBI taxonomy): Eukaryota > Viridiplantae > Streptophyta > Magnoliopsida > Asterales > Asteraceae > Tanacetum > Tanacetum coccineum. The sequence continues at coordinate 10,552 of BQNB010119404.1, forward strand.
TAGAGAAAAACAATACTTAAATCATAAAATTTGATCCCTAATGCATAACATGAACAAATAATCCAAAAATTAGAACTTATAAAATTCTTAAAACAGCAAGGTTATAAAACAGATTACTAAACTTAAAAACTGATTTAAAAAACTCTAATAGCTTTTAAAAAACTCATGATTTAGACTTACTTAGAGCTTATAAAAGTTGGGTTAACAGATGAAGTGAGCTCAAACAGTGGTAACCTTAGTTTCCACTGTTTGTGCCAAACACTCCCTTAAATCCTGATCTTTCATTTTTTTTAAACTAAACAAACCAAATTAAGCTTCCATTAGTGAAAACAGATAGAGATTAAGACATTTTGAGGACATATAAGCAATAAGAAAGGACAAATAAGCTCTAAGCAATAGACTAAATTAAAAGGCTTATAAGGACTAATCTAGGGACAGATTTTGATGAAAATATAAAGCAAGCTGACAAAGGCTAAAAACTAAACTAGATAAGCTAGAGAAAAACTGATTAAGCAATTATAAGCAGGACATAAGCACACATAAGCAAAAATAAGCAAATAGTTAAAATAAGCTAAAATTGAGGAAATGAGAATGTACCTTTGTCCCAGCTAAACATGGACTTATTTTGCTCAAAAGAGCTTAAATCAACAAGCTAGCTTATAAAATAGCTATTGAATAAGACCTATAAGTCCATCAAAAATCTGACTCATCTTCAGATGGACTTATTCAATAATTTTCTATGGTAATTTGAGAGTAATTTTAGCTTATTCAGCTAAGCTTTAGAAGGCTTAGCTGAATAAGCAACAGATTAGAAGGTAAAGAGCTTAAGTGAGCTTATTGAGCTTATATCTAACACATTAAAACCATGATTGTTTGATAATAAAACAGAATTTAAGGAACAATTTAAATGAAAATAGAATTTTATTAAATTCAAAAGAGATTACACTACTTAGAAGAAAATTACATTGAGAAAACAATAATACTAGCTAAAAATAAGCTACTAAACTAAATTAAGCTACTCCTACCCTAGATAATTTCAGTTGTGTGAGCTTCTCATCTATTTATAGTGATGTGATGAACCTTCTAGGCCTTCAGGACGCTCCTCTATCTTTAATCACAGCCCTTAGTCCATAACCGCCTCTTGATCTCATCATTTGGACCATTGGATCATGTGCCACGTCCCTTTAACCAATCATTGAGATGGGGATTGCCAGCGTGGCTCCCCTTGTGTCAGACGTGTCAGCCAAGTGCTTCTAGAAGTACTTTTAACGCGTGTGATTTGAGGCGTGTGATATGATTTACCCTGTTTATAGTTTTTGGGAGAAAGAAGGTCCACAGTAAAAGTTAACCGGCTTGACCCTTGTTGATATGAGTTTTTATGGACTCTTATTAAATTTGAGTTTGGGCTTTTGTTGGGCCAGAAATGGTTATGGGATTTATGGACTTGTTAAGAGTTTATGGCTTATAACTTATCAATCTTGGGCTGACCCGGCCCAATAAAATGGACCCGGGTTGGTCCATGAAAGATGGGAACACCTTTGGCTTTGGTTTTTCTTCCTCTTTCCATTCCCGTGCTCGGCTTTGTCCGTTTTTGCTTTGATTTTATCCTTTTTTTATAAATATCCGTACCTGCAAAGACAAAAATCACAAAATATAGAAATACAATGCATTTTTATCTGTTTTTGTTCATTCTTGGTCATCTTAGCTTGATTTATTAAGGAAAAGGTATGTGTAAAATAGCACATACCAATCCATAACACCTGTCCACAGCAACTAGATGCAACTACATACTCTACTTCAGTAGTAGAGTTGGCAACTATAGTTTGCTTCTTACATTGCCATGAGATCAATCTCCTCCCAAGAAATTGACAATCTCCTGTTGTGGATTTCCTGTCTAAACTTGCACCAGCATAGTCACTATCAGTATAAGCTTCCAAGTTAAATGGTGAGTCCTTAGGATACCAAAGGCCTAATTTAGGTTGACCTTTCAAGTATCTAAAGATTATCTTCACAGCATGAAGATGCAAAACTTTAGGTGTGACTTGAAATCTTGCACAAGCACATACAACAAACATTGTATCAGGTTTAGAAGCTGTTAGATACATCAATGATCCAATTATTAATCTATATAAGTGAACATCAACATCTTCAGCTTCTGCATCCTTTTGCAGGCAATGGCTTTGAAGTTTCCATGGTGTACTTGCTGTCTTCACATTTAAAAAACCAAACTTCTTCAAGATTTCATCCACACACTTGTCCTGACTGATGAAAATCCTATCATCTTTTTGTGTTCACTTTGAAGTCATATGTATAAGTGAGTTTACCTTAGAACTATCTAGAATTTCTTGTGCATCAACTTCTCAAACTCAGTGCATAACTCCTTCTTAGTAGATCCAAAAATGATATCATCTACATATACTTGAACTAGTAGAATATAACTTTTGATTCTTTTGATAGTAAATAAAAGGTTCTTATCAATTTCTGACATATCTAAAATCCAATGTCTAATTAATAGGTATAGAGTCTTCATACAGGCGTCTAGGAGCTTGATGTAGGTAGACCATATAATTCCTTTTCTTACCTTGTTTATACTTTGTAAGGGAACTCTGGATCTAAAATCTGAGGTTGACAGATATAAACTTCTTCTTCAATTTTGCCATACAGAAATGCACTCTTCACATCCATCTAGTACACAACAAAAATTTTTGAATGAGGCATATGCTAAGAATAGCCTAATTGCTTCAATCCTAGCAATTGGAGCAAAAACCTAATCATAATCATTCCTTCCTTCTTGAGTGATTATACCCTATGCAACTCAGTCTTGCTTGTTTCTAATCACAATACCTCTCGCATCTTTCTTGTTTTCTGTACACATTTTGTTCCAATATGCCTCTTGCCATAAGGTTAATCCACCAATCTAAACTTGTTGTAATTTGAATTATAGAAAATCTTCTTGCATAGCTTTTATCCAGCTTGGATCTTTTAATGCTTTGACTACCTTCTTGGGCTCTTCTTGAGATAGGAAACAGGCAAATAGGACAAGTATAAAGGTCTTCATAGTGTTTCTTCATAAAAGACTATAAAACCCTTATCTTATATCATTCTCGTTGTTTGTTCACCAGTCTACACAGACCATAAGAAATGATCAAGTAGAATGATATTTTATGGATTCAAGTATTTGGAGTAGTAAGGATCTGGATTGTGTAGAAATATTGTCAATCCAATTTGATTCACACCAATAGAAATCAGCATATGGTTGATTCAAGTGAAGCAGTAGGAGACTGTTGGTCTATACAGTATTAATATGTAGATACCAGTATTTTAAAATTGGTACGGCATATTTTAATATTGGCCAAAACAGTATTAACATCTTGAGCACTGTTTTTAGTCCTTTCTTGATCATCAATTCCACCTTCATTATCCTTCTTTCCAGCATTATTAGAAGGTTGTGGTTCATCATTGCTAGCATCCTTTGAAGAAGAATCAAATAGTAAACCATCTTTCCATAGTGGCATCAAAATGTAGTCTTGGCTAGATCCTTGTCTCTACTTGAATGATCTGTACTTGCACTTTCTTTATGTACTTACAGAATCATTAGAATTTGTACTTGCATTACAACTTGGTACTTAATTCATTGATTTTGTTAGAACATCAATGTCAAACAGCCACTTTGGTCCATCACTTGCAATAATAGGCTTATCCTCTAAGAACCTAACATGTAAGTTTTCTTCTACTTTCCCCTAGTTCTAATGTTGTATACTCTAAAAGCCTTATATTCTCAATGGAGTATCCAACAAAGAATCCATCGTCAGACTTTCCATCAACTTGCCTAAATGATCTAAAGTATAAGAATGGTACGGGGTCACCTAAATAGTTTTAAGAAGCTTAGAGAAGGGTTGTTCTACCTCTAAAGATGCTTCATAAGGGGTCTTGTTATGGAGGGCTTGAATACTAATACCTATTTCTGACCATCAGCATGCATATTAACTACTTCAAGCCCAATATGTAGTAGGTAACTTAGAGTCAGCTAACATGGTTCTAGCAGCCTCAATTAGTGTCCTATTTCTTCTCTCAGCAACACCATTTTGCTGAGGAGTTCTAGCTATACTAAATTCCCTCTTAATGCCTTTCTTTTCACAAAACTCACTCTAACTTTTTTTGGACTATTTCATATGTCACATTTGATTATCTTTACTTTCTTACTAACTAGATTTTCTATCTGAGTTATAAAGCTATTAAGAATGCCACTAGTTTCATCCTTAGATGCTAAAAAGAAAACCCAAGTAAATCTATTATAATCAACTATAATCATTAGTGACAACTAGACAATATTTCTTATTCATTAAGCTGCTCACAAAAGTTAGACCAAACAAGTCCATATGCAACAGGAATAAAGGCTGAGTAATAGAGTTCTGAATTTTAGATTTACAGGAGGCTTTGTGTTGTTTTCCCTTAAGGCAAGCAACACAAGTTTGGTCATTTTCAAAATGTTTTATAGGTAAACCTTTCACAAGGTTATCCTTAACAAGTTTATTAATAGTTTTAAAATTTACATGACCTAGCCTCCTATGCCATAGCATTGATTCATCAAGTGTGGCCTTTGCAACAAGACAAGTTAAACTCTCTTTTGGAATAATATTCTTCATATCAACACTATACATATTGTTCTTTCTAGGAACTTTAAGTAAAACCTGACTTTCATCAGCTAACTTAAAGTCAGGAGACAGAATAAAACATCCAGTGTCAGTAAAAAGAACACTGTTCTTTTTGTCACACATCTGTGAAACACTAAAAAGGTTAAACTGTAACTCCTTGACAAAGTACACATCTTCAAAATCAAGTTTACCAGTTTTAAGAGTTCCTTTACCAGTAATTCTTCCTCCTTTGGCTCCTCCCCCAAATGTAACATATCCTCCATCAAATTCTTTGAAGCCTAAGAGATTGGACATGTTGCCTGTCATGTGCCTTGAGCATCCACTGTCAACATAGCCTTGATCTTCTTTTTGTGGATGACCATGCACATAAAAATAAGGAAAATGTATCCTTGGGGACCCAAGCCATCACTGACTTGGGATCTGCCTCGTGCATCAATATAATTTTGTCTCTTGAAAGTAATTGATGCATTGTTAAGTTTGGTAGGTCTTCAAACCTAACATGCTGAGGCCTTAATAGCAAATTAACTGATTTTCCTAACAGCATTAACTACTTGCTGAATTAGGCTTAGCAGTATTAACTGCTTTTGTCCTAGCAGTATAAAAACTTCCCTTAGGAGTATTAATTTTTTGGCTAAAATTTTTGTTAGTTAATGTTGTTTTTATTTGATAGGGCCTCTTTACAGTTGATTGTGCTGATTTAGAAAAACATGACATTGGTCTAGCACTATAAACTTAGTTTTGGGGATTTATATGAGCAGTATTTAACATGCTTAGCAATTATTAAGTGGTCTTAGGCCAGTTTTCATTAAAACTGCTATTGGAACTATGTTCCTGTGAGCACTAGGGTGAGCCTTTTTAGCAGAATAATTATAATTCACCCTTGTATAATTATTCCTAGATACCATCTTTTCCCTTTGATGGTAATTGTAGTTAGCCTGCACATGGTCAAAACTTCCACAGACAAAACAAGCTTTATTGTACATCACAAAGTCACTTCCTAGTTGTTGGGACTTCTGATTATTCCAGTTTCTTTGATTTCCCCTAGGATTTGTGACCTGTACATTTTTAGCATAACTTTAACTGGTTTCCTAACTGTTTTTTGTTGTTAGGTCTAAAAAAAATTTATTTAGCAAAGTAGAAAAACAATTATCTATTCTAACTTATCATTTGACACCAATCCTCAAACCAATGAGGCTTTAGGAGATTCACTAACCTCATTTGAAGTATCTTCACTAAACTCTCTTCTTAGTCTTAGGTCCTATCCTTCAACTCAGGCATTTGGAACTCCTCTAAACCAGAGTTGGACAAATCAATGTTTGGGGGTGAAAATAATCCTGTAGGAGGAGGTGGAATAGCATTATAGCTTACAAAACCTAATCCCTTTCTACTTTTATCAGGTATCCGACTCCTTGTTAATTTGTCTAGACTCTTAGAAGCATTATCAAATTTTCCAATCTTAAGTTGATTTCTTTCTTTTGCTTGCTTAAGCTTTTCTAACTCACTTTTAAGCACACTAATTTCTAAGTCCTTATATGAGATATCTCTTTTTAGAACAGCAAGTTGCTCACAAAATAGCAAACTCATTCTTTTTTGTATAAAGACAAGTTGTTCTTCATATAGATGCTAACCCTTCTTTTATTAAGTAACTAGATGAATCTCAATTTTGTTAAAAAACCGTATCTTAAATCATCAAGTTGAGTTTTAAGAGTTACAATGTCTTTTTGAGACTAAGGGTTTTTTGAACAAGTTTTTCATATGTACCTCAGAGTCTAAAAAGCCATAAGAGCCATATTTACTAAGGGACTTCTTCATCTGCCATAAAGCTCCAGTCAAAACCAGCTCCATTAATAGCCAACATGGCTTTGGAAGTGAATTTCTTCCACCATTTATAGTCCTTCTAGAGTTGTCTTGTTTTCTGCTCATGTTATTGGATTCTTAGGTCCCTCTTCATTTCCCTTGCAAAGGTCCTCAATTGTGACAGTTGAAAACACTTACTTACCTTTGATTATTCCTATGCCAGATGTGTCATCATTGATAGTAATCTTTCTACCAGTTTTTCTGAAAAAATTTCTTGTCCTCATGCTCAGCAATGCTAACTGCCACTTCAAATCCATCTCTTCTAAGTCATCTTCATGGATTTGTCCAAGGTCATTATGTACAAGTTGAGACCCGTTTGGTTGATTGGCCAAAAATGCATAAACAGTGGCATCACTTAGATTACGAGTTACTAACTTGAGTAATAACGTGTAACTTGAGTACTAGCAGGGCTAACTTGAGTGTTAGCAGTACTAACTCCATAAGCAGTATTAACTTCATTAGTACTACTAGAGGATGACACAAAGGCCACATTTTGAGAGCTTGAGCTTAGCTTGAGCTTGCAGCTCCTTTAACTTCTTGTTCAATAATTTTGAAATTGTTGTAGAGATCATCAAAGCTCATTGTGTCTAGATCAGGTTTATTCCTCTAGACCACAACATGAGTATTCCATTAGAAGGCAGACCTTCTTTAAAAATTTTCAAAATTAAGATCTTCTTTCTTGTGAAAATATTTTCACAGGATAGCCAACTGACTTACAATCTTTTGAAGCCTGTTAAAAATAGAATCAAGAGACTCTGTGCTTAGAGCACTAAAGTTCTCATACATTTGCTTCAGAGAGTCTTCTGAGTCTTCTTTGTGGCATCATTACCACCAAATCTTGTTTGTTTATTACAGCAAACAAGTCTTAGGAATCCTTGTACTGATTAAATGCAGTAGATGTATCATTTGGAAGTGCCTTATTGTAACATATTTCTTGCATTCACATCATTTTCTTTTGAGTCCTTTTAATCTAGCAGTTACATGACTGGTGTATTAATGTAGTTGAGGAACTATCAACATTTGTTGTTGTTTAAGCTGTTGGTTTGAATGAGTTTCCATTCTCTATGACATCCCATAGATCATAGTCTTGTACTTGAAAGTATTGCTCAATCCTTAGCCTCCACATATCATATTCACCCTGTTTGAGAATGGGCAACTTTGCAGTAATGGTAGCTTGAGCAGTTTCTAGATCCATCTCTTCTTTGTGAGTAAAGAGTTCTTCTTGTTAGTTTCTTCTGGATCGAAGTTTCAGAACACAAGCTCTGATACCACTTGTTGAGTTTGAAGATTCGTTGATAATCTTCTAAGATCGTTTAAGCTCAGTTTGTTTAGAACTTTACGTCTAGGATTAATAACATTGATAACATATTTTGCACAACGGAATTAAAACATAAAAAACAATGTTATGTACAAGGTTTTACCAAACACTCCAAGCCCTAATATTATTTGATCAGAATAATACGGTTACATCAATGAACTGTAACAGGATCAAGTTACCTTAACCTTGAGGCTAATACTACATATAGCGTCTACATCTCTACGCCTGGAATACACACATACACACACACACGTTTAGGTACACTATGGAACTCACGATTTGTACACCTAAACCTAATGACCTGTATCTCTTTATATAATAAAGATATTAGGTTTACAAAGGATAAGTATTAGAAAATAAACATATCTTCCTAATTTTTACAATTATCTTTTAGGAAATCTTCTGTAATCTTTCATCTTTTGAAGAATTCCTCCTTTGTCTTTTAAGTCCTTCATCTTTCATATGTTTTATCTTATCAACTCAAATATAATTCAAGATATTAGGAAGTAAACAAGGTAACTATCACATGTGCAGGGTCATTCACTTTATCAATTGAGTTGGAATCAACAAGCTTTATTGTACACCAGTAGTATTAGGAATAAACCTAAACCTAATTTTTACAATTATCTTCTAGGAAATCTTCTATAATCTTCCATCTTTTGAAGAATTTCTCCTTTGTCTTTTAAGTCCTTCATCTTTCATATGTTTTATCTTATCAACTCAAATATAATTTCTAACAATCTTCTCCTAGTTGATAATGACAAAACCAAAATAAGCATGAGCTTATTCCCCTGAAGCTAATATATATGAAAGAATAGAACTATACCACCAAGGATTTACAAGTTGCAAATCATCTTTGTAATACCATCTTCCCTTTTTTGTCATAATTAAATTGGGGACTAAAGTATGCAACTTTGATCTTGACAACCACAACAACTCAAATTACCCTCCATGACGCACCTTAAGATAAATGAACTTGAGCAGTAGAAACTTAAACTAGCAGTAGTAATAATAACTTACAATAGTAAAAACCTTCACCTTACGTGGTGCATGTAAATGGTTAAACATTTTAACAATAAGCTTCTCCTGAAATCCATATGTTAACCATTTCGTAAATCTTTAATTTTTTAGGCTTTTTGTAATGATCAATGATGAATAAAACTAAGTATAACCAACTTGATGCTAAAGTAGAATAACCTAAACTTGTGTCTTATATCTTGTACTATCCACGTGACTTTGAACTTATAAATAAATATGTGAAATATAAGTAGATCGCAATCTATTGACAAAAATCCTCATCTTCTATGAGACACATAACCAAAGTGATAGCAAATGTGAGCATTGAGCACCATAAGTTTGTAAATCACACACCTTTGCTAGATTCGTCAAGTCTTTGTCACAACGTTGAACGCACGAACAAGTTATCTTCAAAGTGTAACTCCCACTTTAAGATATGATAAGAACACACATCCAAATAATTCCACTTCATCGTCAAATAAGTGATAAACAATCTTCTTCGTAACCAATTAATCCAATAAATATGAGCCTTTAAACTTTTTAAGAACATTTAAAACAAAATCAATCTGTTAGATTCCCCTTAAACCAATCACTAGTAACCAACAGTTGTAACTCCTTCTATTGATAGTATTAAATATACGAGCAGCACAAACCTTGGTTTAAGTCCAACAGTAGTAACTGCTAACCCTAGCAGTATTAACAACTACACAACAGTAGTTACTTTATTTTGTGTCTTGTACAAGATCTTAACTCAGCCGAGAACCAAAAACTCTTCTTTGTCTGATGTCGGTCATAACAGACAGTACAAACTAGCAGTATTAAAATTTACCAAGCAGTATAAACCACAAGGCTAGCAGTACTAACTGTCATTGGCAGCACTAATCAAAGATGGCAGTATTAACATTCACGAAACAATAACTGGCAGCACTAATCTCCTTTGCCAGTAGTAACGAGCCAACAATAGCAGTACTAAGTATATGCTTGAGCTCAAGCAGCTGTTGGCAACATGAACTAGTACACGAACATATGTTTGATCTAAGCAGTTGCAAATGATTCGAGCAGTATTAACATTCCATCGCAGCAGTACTAACTATTTAAAGGCATCAGTACTAAAAAATTGCTCGAACAGTATTAACTACTACCAATAAGCCTAGCAGTAGTAACTATTTTATGCTAGCAGTAGAAATAGCAACATTTATAATTCGGGCAGCACTATATTACCTCAATCAACATATATAGAAGTTATTAATGAAATAAAACACAATCCCTAAAAATTAGGGTTTTCATATTAGAGCAAATCTCATTCTCAGACTCACGAATCATAACCATACTTACTACGATAACTTCCATAGCTGTGAACAAACGCATCTGCTGTATCTACCTCTATCCATAAACCGAACACAATACACCTTTCATACCAAC
>BQNB010119405.1:0-20819 GCA_026074375.1 Tanacetum coccineum
AGGAGTAATGGCCAAGTTTTCTTGAAGTAGGCACCAAGTAAACTTGGTGTGGTGGCCAAGGGCTGTCATGGGTGACTAAAGAGGTCTAAGGAAGTAGCTATGCAAGGTGTAGGAGGTGGTGTTGGTTTAAAAATCAAAGGAGGTAACAAGGAGAAGTTTTCTTGGTGCACAAGGGTGGTGATGGAGGTGGTAGGGTGCTAAGTTGATGACAAGGTGCTTGATTCGTTTGATAGTATATATATAATACTAGGCAAATTTCAACCAATTACCCTTGACCAAGGCAAAAAGTCAAAATTCACAAATAGAATCAATATATATCCAAAAGTTTGATTTCCCGGGTCGTTATGTCCCAACGAGGTGTGCAATTGAAAATCAAATGAAGATTTGATACTTGATGTTTGAATATGACAAGATTATGATTGGTTTTCTATTACTACAAGTAAAAAATGCAAAATCAAGCAAAAGAAAACCTAAAACGAAAGATTGGTTTTGAATATGTCCTAACGAGGTGTGCAATTGAAAACGGTGACGTAAAAACAGCTAAAAAGCTAAATTATCTAATTTTAACCCTAATGTAAATTTTTTACTTTAAATGAGCTAAAAATGACTAAATATGAGGAATAAAAAAACTAGAACAAAAACGGAGGTGTTTTGAGCTAAAAACGAGAAAGAACGAGAACGGGATCGAATCCCGTTCTTTAAAAAATGAAAAGTTGCAAAAATGACCCTATGAAAACACTAATATTTTTCCTAGAAACTATGTAATAAAAGAAGATTAAAAAAAAACAGATTTATATTTTTCTGATTATTATTTTAATTTTATGAATTTTTTAAGTTTTTAATGAAAATAAATCATAAAAAAATACTAAACGTTTATATAAAAATCTGAAAAAAATACATAAAATAGCTAAAGTTATAAGTAATCCTAGAAAAATAAAATGGTTGACACAGCTTATCGCAATAAGCTGTTAAAAAATCAAAACAGTTTATAAGCTTATTTAGCTAAAACGTGTATAAGAATAAAACAAACAGAAACTCTACCGGATGAGCTATTGTAGCACAGCGGTAAAGTGTGTGTATAAAGGGTTGAGGGTGTTGAGGTCTCAGGTTCGAGCAATGCTCACCTGAGACTTCCACCTTCCCCCTTTTTTTTAAAAAAAATTTCTTTTTACAAACTTGTAAATAAGCTAAAATTAACCAACTTTTACAAAAACACCTTTTTTGTTAACCACAAATAAGCCCTGAAATAAGCAAAACCAAGGATCTTAAGAAAATAAGCTAAGTTGTTAAGCTTATTGGACTGAATAAGCTACAAAAGAACAAATAAGCAACTAATTTAGACTTGCTCACACCTAATAAGCTAATGCAGACCTAAATAAGCACAAGGGAATGAAGAATAAGCTAAGAAATCAAAATAAGCTATCTAACATACACTTGTATACAAAACAGACAAACAGGCCACTTTTGGCTTATGAATAAGCTCAAGGATGGACTCTAATGAATCTATAAGCAAAAGAAAGGAAAAGAGGACATAAAAAGCTATAAGAAAAAGCAATCTACAATTATTTTGAACAACTAATAATCTAAAAAAACAAATTTGAAAACAACAGTATTAACTTGAAAGTTAATACTGCCAGAAGTGACTTAAGCTCAAAAGGACTTTAACAAGCTAAACTTTGGAATGAAATAAGCTAAGATAAGCTGAAACCTACCTAATAAGCAGATATGATCATAAAGTAAGAAAATTCAATGAACCATAAGCTCAGGAGAGCAACTAAGCACTTTAAGCTAAAAACTAGCTACTAAAACAGACAGGCGGACGGTTGTTTGGGAGTATAATGGGGAAGCTGTAGGGAGTGATCTAGTTTTTGTGTGTGGAGTGTGTTTTGTGATTACCCGTGACGATTGGTTGAGGGTGGGTGAGTTTTTGAGCGGTTTTGAGGGGTGAGTGGTGTGGAATGAGCTGAGTTTATTAGGGATGAGGTGAGCTGATGGTGTGAGTCAGAGTAGTAGTTTTGGGAGTGAGAGTTGGTTGGTGTTTGTGATTACGGGATGGATGAGCAGAGGTTTGGATGAAGGGTTTGAGAGGGATTAGGGAGTGGTTGACTTCTTGGGAGGAGGACGGGGGGAGGAGTTTTTAAGGGCTCTATGGATGTGGAATGTGTTGACGGGTAGGCCGAGTTGTGAGTGAGTGAGGTGGGATGATGTTGGCGGCAAGGGAGTTTTGTGTTGGTGGGGGCTAGACTAAGGGGGACAAGTTGGTTGTGGAGGTATTAAGAATTTTGATCCATCTGATGTTTGTGAGTTTGGGGAGTGGAGAGGTTGTTACGGATTTGAGTTTGGAGGAGTCTGGGAATTTGAAGGAACTTGGAGCGGAAGCTTGTTCTTGAGATTGACTTTTTGAGTGAGTTTTGAGGGACGTGGAGTTTGAGAATTCGGGGTGTTGAAGTGAGTTAGAGTTAGCGAAGACTGGATGGATGGGAGTTTGAGTTTGCGGTAGTTTGGGGATTGCGAAGGAGTTTTTTGAGTTTTGAGGAGTTGTGGAGAGTATGATGGTGAGGTTTGGGGCTTGTTTTTAAGCAATTATTTAAAAAAGAGTCTCTAATCCTTATAAGCTAAAACAGATAAAGAAGGGACACCAATGAGCTTATTCTCACAAGCTCAGGCTTTACAAATGACTTTGACTCAACTAATTTTTAGATTTAAAATTGAACTTTTCTTTTTTATTGGTCAAAGTAAACTTTGACAGTTTTTAACTACAACTAAAACGTGATCAATATGACACATTAATTCCAACAAAATTTTATCGTTAAATGCATTGTGATATCATAAATACAATACAAAACAAGGGTTTAAAAGCTAATTCCTAAGCCTTACATAATAATCTAGCCAACTTGCTATGGAAGAACAGATTCATCCATGGTTACTTTACAACCTTTAATATGTAATTTAAACAAGACAACCTTTTTTTGAATAGTTAAACACTTTAATTTGGCTAATCAAAAACTGACTTGGTGATCACAAACCCAAAGCACAATCAAAAATGACCTTTTTGCTTGTGCCAAACTCCCCTTTAATTTTTTAATTGGCTTTTTGCAGCTGATTTAAAAGATTTAAGGGTGTGGTTTTTGATAACCACTGTTATATCAAAATTTAAGCATCCTGAACAACTATTCAAACAGAGATTAGAACTCAATTAAGCTTATAAGAAAATGACCAGATTTAGCTTAAAATTGACAGTTTTTAAGGAAACTTTAAACATTGATTTATAAACTACATGATGCGTTAACTTTAAGCATTAAACTAAACCAATAAGCATGAAGTAAGGATTAACAACTTATATAAGCACTTTATAGGCAAAATTAAGCTAATTAATTGTAAATAAGCTCAATGGAGTAAAATGTAGCTCTTCCAGGGCCCTTTGCTCGATACAAGGGCACATAAAGCTCTTGAGAGCTTTGTATACTAGCTACAGCTTAACTTCATAAGCTAAGTTTGTATTGTCCTTAAGCCAATACTTTTTTGGTTTATTCTTCAAAAGTAAGCTTTGTTATTTAGGTGGGGTTAATTTTTTTGGTTTTTATAACTATCAACTTAAATCTTTTTATAATTTTACTGCTAGTGGTTAATATTAAACTCCTCATTTAAATAGCTTTTGAACCAATATTTCATAACTATTTAACAATTTACGACCTTGAATAATTATAAATTGGGGATTTTGGAACTTGAAAAATCAAGACTTCAGTATATTGCTTATAGGAAAACGGATACAATGCTTAAATTAAAGACAAATTATAAACTACTTAATAGATTACAAATAAGACCTCTAGTTGCCTTTCTTGGTTACTTACATTTTGGTCCTTTTTATACTAAAACCTTTAAAAAGGCTTTGGTCTCAATGTGTGTTTCTTATATTGTGAGTGTTAATGAGCTGTGCTTGTATTGTGAGTGAAATCCCAAAGTAATCTTGACCATACATCAACATTTGAGTGTCTTCAATGTCATCACAATCGTTGGGTTGTGCTTGGAAAGTGTGGGATTGCCAACATGGCAATGCACATGTGGCTAGGGATTTAGTGGGTTTTGGGTGAAGGTTTTATCCATTGAAGAGTTTTGGTGTTGCAGGGTAAAGGGGATGAAGACAACCCATGACCCTGTTCTTGGGTTTTGTTGGCTGGGGGATGGAAAAAATGTTTTTGGTAACATGGGAAAGGTTCTATTGTTTGTGTCATGTTTGCCCCTCAATGACTATTTGGGCCTTTTGCAATACGCGTCCTTGTGGTGATATAGCTTTAGGGGTTTGGCAAGAACAGCCCCTAAAGTTGTATCAAGTCATTACATAAATGGTCCTTGTGATGATACAAGTTTAGGGGGTTGGCAAAAATGCCCCCTCAACTCATATATGTTAATTACATGCATGGTCCTTGTGTGATATAGCTTTAGGGGTTTTGCAGGAAAGGCCCCTAAAGTTATATTTTAGGTAGATTGCAATTTCACCCCTTGTATTTTTCATTCCACATTATTAACTTATGGTATTTGACATTTTGGTCACCTTAGTTTGTATTCTGTTGATTCAGCCTTCTTGATGTTGACTCTTGACTATGTACTTTAATCTTCACGCTCTTTTCATTCTCTGGTGCTGGTTTGTCCTTTTTAGCTTTGTTTTTGTCCTTTTCTTAATACCGTTTCCTGCCACAATTATAAATGAAAAACATACAATTACAATGTTTTTTTGGTATGTTTTATACATTTCATGTGCCGTTTTTTAATCGGTAATTAGGGTTTGTGTAATTAAGCACATACCAAAATCCCCCATACTAAGATATTGTCGTGTCCTCATGCAATGCTACAAGTAAACATTTGAGAAAACCAAGAATCTCAATCCCCCTCGACTAATAACCTTGAAAAGTAGCTAAGTGTTCGCCAAGGGTAACTAAGGAATCAATAGCTTCGACAAATTTCAAGTCCTGTTTTCACATTTTTTAATTCTTCCACTAACTATCCCTAATTTTTTTTGGATTTTTCCTTTTTCTTTTCTCAACTAACTAACATGTTTGACTTCCTTTATTTTATCAACACTGGGATCATTAGAATGTGTAGCGCCCTTAGAAATTCTTAGGGATGTCCCTGAGGATAAATTAATTTTATCGTACCCCGATTTTTCAATTTGTCCCAAGGCTAAGCGTATAAACACGGAATAACCGCTGAGCACTTGTATTGATGCATAACACTATACTGTTAACTATGACTTGTCAACTTTCGCTCCAACAATTATTTCAATTAGAGTGATTTTGTGCTTATTTTAGTTTAACTTATCGATATTTTTAGAAAGGTGTTTAGTTTATGTGTTTAACGATATTTCTAATGAAACATGGGAAAGACTTGATCACCACCAACCAGCATATTCTCGATAGTCCCAGACGAGGGTTCGACTTAGGTTTCAGGTTGAGACCCCAATGGAGAATTGTTCGCATTGTAATAGGGGGACACTCACCTTTTAGGCTAATTTCTTAGATTTTACCGCTAAATATAACAATACTACTCCAAGCACAGCAAACATCAAAAAATTTAATGATATCATCTGGTGCGTTTATTCCTAGAAATATCTACTAACTGGAACCAACAAACTTGTGAGTCTTAAAGAAAGTTATCTTAGTTCAAAATTATACTGAGGTTTAGATAGAAAAGACAATCTTACCATTAAATTTTCCTTATTAGTCATTTATTGCTATACTATAATACCGTCATCATTTACATCGGACTACAACATACGGCCAGCTCTGAAAGTTGTAGTGACTTAGTCTCGACGGATGTCCCCCGCCATATTGCACGCCTTGAACATCGGCAGCCTACGGACAAGATGAAGTAAACTGATGGAGAATTCTTATTGATAGTACTTAAGAATGCACTTTGGCATTTATTATCTCACTATGGGCTTTGTTTTGAAGACTGCAACATCGGTTGTGAGCCAGCAAGATGCAGTAAACCTTTATCAGCCCACAGTTTATATCATTTATTTATTTATTTATTTTTTTGCAACATGTTTTCTGTAATAGAGAAAATTTTGTTTTTAGAAACTCAAGTGTACCGTTGAACTAAGATGAATATTTTCGTTTCTGAAAGAGCTTCTTTTTAGAAAATGTCGGTTTAAAGTTAAGAAAATTTAGGACGTTATTAGAAAGGTTAGAGCTTCGAGGAGTGGAAGCGACAAGTTTTACATCATAAGCTTTTAAGATTTCCAAATAATCCTTGTTTAGCATCCTACTTGTAAATAACACTATCATTTTTCATTTTTCACGAATTTTAAAGTCCGCGAACGCTTAGTCTAAAAGTTATTGACAAGCTTAAGAGATCAACCTACGCTTTTCGACCTCGAGTCAAATTTTTATTCTCATTCTACCCCATTAGAAAGTCTAAAATGTCGACACAACACTTATGTTATTTTGAAAATTTTTTAAAATTTTTTCAATTTTTTGGGTATTTTTGCAAAATTTTCTGGTAGTAAAAACGGGGATTACGTTCAGACAACACGGCTCTGCTGGCAAATACAAATCGAAGTTTCCCCCCATACTAGAACTAAACATCGTCTCGTTTGTTATAAAAGGGGGATTTCTTACGTAAATTTAAGGTCCGTTTATTACAGGTGTGCCAAAAGGATAAACGTTAATCGATTGATTTGGATATTGGTATTCCCAAATGAAGATGAGGATGTGAAGCTCTTGTGATAGAGTGAGGACAAAAAACCGAGCAACGAGAGGCTTCATATTCCAGGACATCCTGGACCAAATCAACCACAAAAACACAAAGCCATTACGAGAAATGGGAAGAGGCACTCCTCTCACGTTCACACAGTTAGAGAAATAGAAAGAAGATAGGAAGGTATAAGCATGGGTTGCCTCACACGGAGCTCTTGTTAGGTCTCTATGACTTGACCGTCCCTGAATTTATTGGTCCATGGGGAAAGTCTGGGATTCCGGGAGTACCATTTATGTACGTACCTCAAGTAGTGCTTCAAGCGGTGTTCATTTCATTTGTAATTTGGACAGGAGTTTCTGGGTTACTCGACGTGTGCCATATGGAAAGACTTTGGCTTACAGTTGAATGATTCCACTCAGCGGGTCTTATGGGCTTGCCCAGGAGAAAATCTTCAATTCTTAGAGTCTTTTAAAGGAGTACCGTATCACCGACGTTGATGAACGCGGTTTGGATCTTGGATGTCATGGATTCTCTATTGTTTTCTCTTTTTAGAATCAAGAGTTTTCTTAGGCATGTTACAAAGTTCAGTTAGCTCATTGAGTTTTAACCTTTGCGTGATCGCCCGCGGTCACTAGGTCAAAGTTTGCATGCTTTAAAGCCCAATAGGCTTTGTGCTCGAGCTCAATCGGTAGATGACATGCCTTTCCGTACACTAGCTTGTTTCGGACGTACAACCGAAGCGGTGAATTTATGTTCTTGTAAGCTGTGCGGAAGGCCCAAAGTGCGTCATCTAGTTTATTCGACCAAGAGGCATGGTTTTCGCCTATGGTCCTTTCAAGAATTATTTTCAAGTCACAATTAGATACCTCAACTTGCCCACTTGTTTGTAGGTGATATGCGGTGGAGAGACGATGAGTGACTCCGTATTTGAGCATGACCTTTGCAAACTGGTCATTGCAAAAATGAGCGTTCCGTGGTTCCATTATGATTGCTCTTGGAGCCGATATGAGCGATGTGAGATCTTGAGAAATTTACAAAAAAACTCGGGCTTCATTGGTGGGGAGCGCTTTTCTTCAACCATTTTGACAATAATCGACGGCCACGAGTATGTATTTGATTATCCCATCTTGAAGACGTATGGGAACGGCCCCCATGATGTCAACTGCCCAAAAAGTCAAAGATTTCACAAACTTGGATGAAATTTTGAGGCTTTTAATCACCGTTGCAAAATGTTCTCCTTGACGCTGGCACGTGTCGCAGTTTTTAATCCTACTTGTGGGCATCTTTGTAAAATGGGGGGCAAAGTAAACCGGGGCATCTAAAGGCTTTTTTGGCAGTGAGATATTGCTCCATGATGTCCCCTGTGGTCTATTGTGGCTGGCTCCTTCTCAGAGGTATGTCAAAGTTCCTTGCCTGTGCACACACCGGCCAATTCACTTGTTTCCTAACATATATATACAAGAAGGGGGTCGTTCGTCCCAAAAGTCATGTTTGACGTCTTTGAAAAACTTTCTTTTCTGCTAAGACGACATCCCTTTGATCACAAAATTCCCTGCATGGTAGTTTGCAAAATCAGCAAACCATGGGGAATTATCATCACCACGAAAGGTAACCATCCCAAGTGTCTCGAGAGGAAATGTTTCCGTAATTTTCGTTTTCTCGAGCTCACTTTGATGGGGATTTTCAAGTCTTGAAGAGTGGTGGCGGCGAGATTTCTGCTCCTTTTTCTATCACGGTTACACGACATCAAATTCTTAGAGCAAGCATAATCCACCAGAGCTATCTTGGCTTAGATTTCATGCTTTACGCGAGCAGATACTTGAGAGCCGAATGGTCCGTATACACTATGCTTTTAGACAAGACAAGATATGGCCGGAATTTCTCAAAAGCATACACTACGGCAAGTAATTCTTTTTCCGTTGTAGTGTAATGTGCTTGAGCACGGTTTGGTTCTTGCTTGCTTAGTGTATCGCTGGATGTGCCTTGGTCTTACGTTGCCTCCAAGATGGCCCAAAAGGCAAAATCTCACTTGCATCGTACATGATTTCAAAGGGCAAGTCCTAATCGTGGAACTAGAATTCGAGCCTGGTGTCAACTTCTACTTATGGGGTCTCGAATGCTTCGGATGCATTCTCTCGAGAAGATAAACGGAGTTTCTTTTTCAAGGCAGCGTGGGTCATAGGGCACGGGCGATGATTTTAGAAAAATACTGAATAATAGGGCTGGTAGAAACCGGCAAGACCGAGAGGAAAACTTGATACCCTTACGGTCGTGGGATGAGGCGAATTTTGCAAATGACATCACTTTCGCTCCTTATCAACCACAATCCGGTCTTAGAAATTTTTGGCCAGGACTATGGCCTGCCTTAACCATAAATTGGACTTTTCCCAAAATTTTGCACAAGATTGTGTTCTTCACACCTTTGGAGATTTTGTCTAAATTGGGAAAGGCAAAAGGAGAAAGATCACCGAAGTACCAAGAAATCATTCATGAAGATTCCTTGGTGTTCTCAATCATATCGTGGAAAGATTGCAATCCATACACTTTTGACCGTGCCCGGTGCTTTGCATTACCCAACAAGCATGACCGATACGATAGGCAAATGCACCGTAAGGGCAGGTGAGAAGGGTAGTCTCTCCTTCTGAATCAAAGTGGGTCAAAAATATCGGGATTGGAAATTTGCCAGAGAATCGTCCAAAAAAGCCGAATAGTACTATTTTCGGCTATCTTTCAAGATTCTGTTCCATAATGGTAATGGGAAATGGTCTTTACGAGTTGCATCATTGAGTTTTTCGGTTAGTCAATGCGAACGCCATCCCGTAACCAAACCTAGTGGGTATTATCTTATTTTTCTTCATTTTTTACAACAGGTTATGCCTCCCTTTCTTAGTGACAATGTACAGGCTTACCAGGGACTGTCATAGATTTGGGGTAAATTAACCCTAGCATGCTTATAGATGTTGATAACTTCTTTCTTAATATCTCATAGATTTTGGGGTTAAACTTCCTGATCGTTTGAACTAAGGTTTGCATTTTTCCTCCATCAAAATCTTATGGGTGCAAAACTGTGGATCTATCCCCTTAATAGAAATCTTCCAAGCTATGGCATGTTTATGTGACTTAAGAACCTTGATCAGGGCGGTTTTATCCTCATCTTTTAAGTTTTTAGCGATTATAACGGGTAATTTATCATCACCCTCCAGAAACGCATACCTCTAGGATGCGGATGGTAAGTCTTTGAGTGCTAGGTAGGTGGGAGGATCTTCAAATGAAGATTTTAATCTTTTCAGGCACATTAATCTCACAAACTGGTGACAAAGAGAGATTTGGGTCACTATTGATCACACTTAACAATTCCTCAAGGTAAATAGTATCTCACTCAGAATCATATATGCCGTCAACACCCGGTGGTATTGAATTATCTTGTTCAAGAAATGCATCGATCTCTTCCATTAGAAAATCACTTCCTCTGAAGGGAGTGAAAGATGGAGAGCGAGAATCGATCATAAGGTCCGAAGGGGAAGTGGGATTGCCACTTTCAGAAATTTCAAGTACTTCTTGAACATTTCTTCAAAATGCAATGTCATTATTATCGGACCTCGGTTAACCGATTCTATGATATTGTAGGAGAAGGATAAGTCTTAGTATCAGCAACTTTTGATAGCTTCACTCGGATTATGGTCATATTGTTTACCTGGGTCATTTGTTCACGTAAACATCTATCAAGGTACGTGCCGTTCTCTAGTTTGGTCTTACTAGTATTAGGGGAACCCGAGGACGGCAACATAATCAACGACATAAAATCTGGGCTGGAAAGGAAGAAAAGTTCCAACTTTTTTTGAAAACTTCCTCTGGCGATGCCGGTTGGAGAAGAAATTGTTCGCATCGGCAAAGGTTCAAAGTATCATTCGGGTTTTTTAGTCAAAGATGGGAGACTTAGTTCTAATTCCAAATGGAGAGAGGCAATTTGGTTGATGCTTGCACCGGAAATCTGCCAAGCCTAAGCATTCGTTCATATCTAAAAAATACACATGTTTAAGAAATGTACCAGGGTCTCCAGTTTCTCGGGAAACTTTTGAGGATAACCGCCGAGCAAATTCTTATTTACAGTGTCTTGTCAACTCAATTATCTTATCTTTGTAATTGAGGGTTTTATAACATTGGTGCAAATTGTTTGGGGGGGCATGGGTATGAGATGCCAGTCGCGAAAATTTAGCTCGAAATCGAGATTCTGAAAATCTCAATAAATTTTGAGCTATAAGATCGTATTTCTTCGCGGAGCTTTCTTTGTTGTCCCTTGAAGGATTTAGGTCAATAATGTTTGGGTGGGTTTTGTGTCTTTGATGCAAAAACGGCTCACCAATTTGGTAATTAGTTTGCGACCACCGGAGGTTGGTTGTTTTGGTGCTTGGTTGCACCGTTAGCCTTTGTCCTAGGCGTTTCTTTTGCATTCTTTAGGAAGAGAAGAAATCGAGTTGGAATTTATGGGTCCATTATAGGAAACACCACTATCGGGTGTGTGTTTGACTTTCACATCACCTTTAGGGTTTGCAATGGTGTTTGCTAGAGAGAACCAAGTGGGGCGAGCCGAAGTTGTGCGGTATTACTAGTCATGAATTTGGTGAGTGCGTCCGTGGTTTTGGTCATTTGGATTTGCATGTTTTTGCATCAAGCATCGTTAGCTTTTTCGTAGCTTTCAAAAATCATCCTTTTGACACTCCATGTGCATGAGGAGCTGGACCTGGTTAGCGGGTGGTTGATTAAACCGCGGGGTTCGAAAAAATTGGGCCCTGGTTGTCGTTATTTCCCTGATTTTTGTTGATACGGTTTCTGATTATTTCCTGGGTTTTAAAGGTGAGGAAAAACAAGGAGGTCGAACTTGTTTTTGCATCCATCAGGAGTGTCGGTGGGGTACCGGGTATTCCATTGGTTGGTAGTTATCTGTGTGGGTTTGTTTGTGACATGTACTCTTGAATTTGTCATGATAAACGTTGCCATCGGTGGCGGGACAATTTCGGTGAGAGTGAGCACCCACCACAAGTTACACAACTTTCCTCGACCGCTTTTACGGCAGCGGGAGCTTGGGATTGGTTTTTCTTATCAAGAAGCAATGCTCTAACCATATCTTTAAGTTCAGCAACATCGGATGAAACTGTGGGGGTAGAAGAGCTCGTACTCACTTTTGAAATACAATGGCCTTGCGTCAGTGATTGAGAACTTTGGACTTGCTCACGATGATTTTTTTTTTAGGCATTTCTCCGAGGATTTTATCCAAAAAGTTACCACCCGCGGCGGGGTCAATTTGTATCTTCGATCATTCGAGTTTCACAAGGCATTCTTAGAACTTTTGTATCGATGTTGATGGCAATTCTGAAACCCATGTTGCGGGCTATTTGCCCGATGTATGATCATTGAAATCGATCCCTTGCTTCATTAAATGATTCGTCAAATCTTTGTTGATGAAATGATGATACCTCGTGATTCTCATTACGGAAGATTTGTCGTCTTTGAGGGGGAAAAAAAAATTTGGTGTGATATTTCCGAAAACTGATCATCCCCAAGTTAAAATCGACTGTGGGGGGTTTTTTTCAAGCCCAAATTCGGGCTCCACTCAAGGGAAAATAGAAAAGCATTTAGCTAAACGACACGTACTCGGGAAAAGTTTAGGAACTTCATCGTTAGAAGTGATTTGTTGTTGAATATCGAATGTGAGCTTTTGAGGGGGTCATCCTTGTCCTGTCCAAAATAATTGGTTATTTTGATACAAGAGTAAGCAAAACTATGCTTTGAGTCAAAGCTTCGTGTCCGCACTGTGGTGATTGCGTGGCAACAACGATTGCTTCCTCGTAACCTCGGTGGGTTCGCTTGGGCATTTACGCCATGTACGATTATCGGCCATCGTACTACAGGAGGATTGAGTGGTTCTTTGGATTATTTGGTTTCTCAAAGATCAATTGGTTCAACAAAGTCGGGGTGTGGAACTTGTTGTTGTCTACTTCTACGGGATTGAGAACGAGTGTGCATGCACAAAATAGAAATACAAAAAGAAAATTTATACTAATTAATTTTTGGTTTTTCAATGATCTATTTACAATTTATTTTTACGGACAACGAGATAGGACAACTTCAACCAAATAATCGACTTACTTCACTGTAGCTCTCCAAATGAAAAACGCACAAGTGAGCGGAGGAGTAGGAAAGCGCGAAGCTATTAAAATCCTTTCTCCGTTCGGGTCGTAGTTCCTCGAAACAACCCTCCTTATACCCACCTTATAGTTTGTTAATCAAATAGAGGTGAGCCGTACGTCGTAAGTGACGCAAATGGCAAGTTTTTGAATATTTTGTTCGGGAACTTATTGATGGATAATACTTCAATGGAAAGTATTATATGTTGGTGTTATTTTACCAACTTGGTGAATTTATTTATTATTTCTTTTTATGGATAATTTTTTTATATGATAATTATACTAATAAAAGAAAATGAAAAATATTTTTTTATATTTTTTATATTTTTTATAAAAATAGAAGAAATATTCACAAATTCAAACACAATTTGTCAAACGTTACGATAATCGTTTCACAGCCTCCCTGGCAACGGCGCCAAAATTTGATTCGTTTGATAGTATATATATAATACTAGGCAAATTTCAACCAATTACCCTTGACCAAGGCAAAAAGTCAAAATTCACAAATATAATCAAATATTATACCGGGGAGTTTGATATTACCGGGTCGTTTATGTCCAACGTGTGTGCAATTGAAAATCAAATGACTATTTGATACTTGATGTTTGAATATGACAAGATTATGATTGGTTTTCTATTACTACAAGTAAAAAAATGCAAAATCAAGCAAAAGAAAACCTAAAACGAAGTAATTTAACTTAAATCCTAAAACGTTGACGTAAAAACGCGAGCTAAAAACCTAAATTATCTAATTTTGACCCTAATGTAAATTTTTTACTTTAAATGAACTAAAAATGACTAAATATGAGGAATAAAAAAACTAGAAAAAAAACGGAGTTGTTTTGAGCTAAAAACGAGAAAGAACGAGAACGGGATCGAATCCTGTTCTTTAAAAAATGAAAAGTTGCAAAAATGACCCTATGAAAACACTAATATTTTTCCTAGAAACTATGTAATAAAAGAAAATTAAAAAAAAAAGATTTATATTTTTCTGATTAATATTTTAATTTTTATGAATTTTTTAAATTTTTAATGAAAATAAATCATAATAAATACTAAACGTTTATAATAAAAATCTGAAAATATAACATAATATAGCTAATGTTTTAGAGTTTATCTAGAAAAATAAAATGGTTGGGACCAGCTTTATCGCAAAAGCTGGTTGTTTAATAATATCCAAAAACAGTTTATAAGCTTATTTAGCTAAAACGTGTATAAGAATAAAACAAACACAGACTCTACCGGATGAGCTATTGTAGCACAGCGGTAGATTCATCTCTTTTTAATAGAGGTTGATCCTTTCGGTAGAGCATGTATTAAAGGGTTGAGAGTGTTTGAGGTCAGGGGTTCGAGCCTTGTGCTCACCCTTGACTTCCACTTTCCCCTTTTATATTTTTTCTATTTTTCTTTTTACACTTTTATAAAAGACACAAAAATAAGCACTTTTAAAACTTGAAATTTTTGATGAAACTTAGTAAATAAGCTGAAAAAGCTTAAGGAAAAATGACAGAATGCTTATATTGACACAAGGGCTTGAATGGCTTATCTCTTCTTTGGATTTTTGACAAATTAAGCAAAGGAAAATGAGAGATAAGCAACTCTAGCTTAATACACAAGCAAAATGAACAACTAGGAACAAAAGATAAGCTATTGGAATAAGCCAGAAGCTCTAAAAAGCTAATAAGCACTTAGGCATAAAATTCTAATCAAACAGGCCAAAAGGGCATCTTTGTGCTTATTTTTAAGCACTCAGAGGGATTCTTATGGACCTATGAGCTAAAAACAGACAAAGGAGGTACAATAAGCTATAAGAAAAGGCAAACTATAAGAGATTTGAAAAACAATTAAGCTATAAAAAGGCCAATAAAAACAGCAGTATTAACTTTGAAGTTAATACTGCCAGAAGTAGCTTAAGCTAATAAGGACTTTAACAAGCTAAACTTTGGACTGAAATAAGCTAAGATAAGCTGAAACCTACCTAATAAGCAGATATGAACACAAATTAAGAAAATTCAATGAGCCATAAGCTCAGGAGAGCAACTAAGCACTTAAGCTAAAAACTAGCTACTAAAACAGACAAGGGGGCACTTTGGGGCTTATTTTTAAGCAATTAAAAAGACTCTAAATCCTATAATAAGCTAAAACATATAAAGAAGGGACACCAATAAGCTTATTCTCACAGGCACAGGCTTTACAAATGACTTTGACTCAACTAATTTTTAGATTCAAAATTGAACTTTTTAATGGCTCAAGAAAACTTTGACAGTTTTAACTACAACTAAAACTGATCAATGCACAGTTAATTCAACAACTCTCTACTGCATTGTGATATAAAAAAACAATACAAAACAACGGCTTCAAAGCTAATTCCTAAGCCTTAATCAAATAAGCTATGCCAACCTGCTATGGAATCACAGATTCAAACCATGGTTACCTACAACCTTTAAAATAAAATTTAAACAATTACAACCTTTTGAAAATAGTTAAACACTCTTAATTTGGCTAATCAAAACTGACTTGGTGACCAAACCCAATGAAACTCCTATTTTGACCCATTTTGAGCTTATGTCAAACACCCCTTTAAAAATTAAAAGACTTGTAAAAGCTGATTTTTGGTGAATTAAGCTAAGGGACTTCAAAACAGATGCTTATACATGAATGATAAGCAAAAATTAGCACAAGACAGTAAGAAATAAGCACTTAAATAAGCAAATGAAAATCCAACAGTGAATAAGCTAAAATAGACAGTTTTGATGAAAAACTTGAACAAATGATTTCTAAACTACAAGACTAGGTTTTTACGCACTAAACATCATTAATAATCATAAATAAGCACATTCAAACAGGAAATAAGCACTAATAAGCAGAAAATAAGCAAATGCACTTTAATAAGCCAAATTGAAAGAAAAGTCACTTACAATGCCCTTTGCTCTAAACAAGGGCTAATAAGCTCTTAAGAGTTTTGTCTACAAGCTCCAGCTTATCAAAGATAAGCTGGTAATGTCCATAAGCCCATCCATTTCTGGCTTATCATCCAAATGGTAAGCTGAGGTGATTTAGGGTGAATTTTTTGAAATTTTTGACTAACAACTTAACTAATTGGATTGTTGAATGAATTTAGCTTGTATTTAAGTACTTAAAAGAGCTTTTTAGAGATTGTTAACAACATTAACACACGAATTTAAAACATGGAATTTTAACTTAAAAATCTCAACACTTCATTAATACTTAAAAACAAGGTACAAGAGTAAATAAAAGGTACAATAAGCTATATAAGCTGTTAAAAAAACTACAATGAGTTAAAAAAAACTTAATTAAGAACTAGATGCCATATTTGGCTACAAATGGCCTAAATTTATACTACTCTCTTCAAGACTTGGTCTTCCAGGTTGTGTTTCTTTTGTGAGAGGCTTAAAGCTTCAATCTTGGCCATTGTTATCCCTTGTGCTTCTTTGATTTCATGGCAGTCGTTGGATTGTTCTTGAAAGGTGTATGATTGCCAACATGGCAATGCACCATGTGACAGGGTTTTAGTGGGTTAAAGGTGAGGGTTTTATCCCTTATATAGTTTTGGTGTTGCAGGGTAAAAGCAGGGAAGAAGACACGTGACCCTGTTCTTGGGTTTTGTTGGCGGGAAAATTGGTTTTTGGGTAACAGGGTAAAGGTTTGGAGTGATGGCAATATTGGCCCCTCAAAGATATATGTGATGTTGCACCCTTAGTCCTTGTGGTGTAAAGTAATTTAGGGGTTGACAAAAATAGCCCCTCAAAGTTATATGTGCTTTTACACCGTGAGTCCTTTGTGGCATATAACTTTGTGACTTGTCAGAAACTGTCCCTCAACCATATAAGAGTTATTGCAAAATGAGTCCTTGTGATCTATAACTTTAGGGTTTGGCAGATTTGGCCCTTGAAGTAATAAATACCATTTTTGCACTTTAAGTCCTTGTGATTCAAGTTTGATGAGTTGACAACTTCAGTCCTTGAAGTTGTATTTTGACTTTGACTGCTTTGACGGGGTTGACTTTGGCTTTGACTTTCACTTCTTTTCACGCTCTTTTCATTCTCGTGCTCGGTTTTGTCGTTTTAAGCTTTGTTTTTGTCCTTTTCTTGAATATCCGTTTCCTGCACAATACAAATGCAAAACATACAAATACAATGTATTTTTGGTACGTTTTTAGTCATTCAAGTCCATTTTTAATGGAAAATGGTATGTGTAATTAAGCACATACCAATTGTTGTTGAAGGTACGATTCGGGAACGAATCGTTTGGTTGTTACTATGGAAAGGTGTCCTTAGTTTTCTTGGCATGCTTTTTTTTTTACCGACATTTCATACAAGACTTTTATCAAAAATAGCCCCCCAATACTCACCCTGGCGTGAAAAGAGACTCAATCTCTTCCTCAAAAAGATGATATCCAATCCTTATCAATACACACTCTGTAAAAGAAATTGACCGCAGGCTACCAATTCTTGATTGCTCCCGACTGGGACTTGCCCTTTTCCCTACGATACTCATGTGTGATGACAAGCGACTTTGTAATATGGGGCAGTCCTAGGGCAAACAAACAACAAGGCATTATCCAACCTATTCACTATGCCAGCAAAACTATGAACCGAAGCGCAAGCACACTACACTACGACCGTAAAAAGAATTGCATTGCCGTAGTGTACTCTGTCGAGCAGTTCCGGTCATATCTTCATTTTGTCCAAGAGCATGTTGTATACTGTCCATTATTATTCCCCCCCCCCCCCTGCGTAAAAAGATATACATTTCACTAAAAAAAGAAAGATGCTAAGCAAGACTGATGTGGTGGATCCTTTTGCTCCCAAGAATTCGACGTTATAATCCCGAGACAACAAAAACGGAAGCAGAGATTTGGCCCCGACCATCTTCTCCAACGTTGAGAACCCTCATCAAGATAAACTCGAGAACAAGGAAATCACGGAAATAATTTCCCCTTCAAAACTTCTTGGATTCGGTTAGCTCTTCGTGTTGATAGAGTAACCCCATGGTTTCTTGCAGATGTCTTCGCAAACTACCATGCGGGAACTTCATTGTTGTAAAAGAAGGAATTTTCATCCCACAGAAAAACAAGTGTTTTTCAAAGGTATGGTCAAACAGCTACTTCTGGGATGACCCCATTCTTGTTCAAAAAGCCTGTGAGGCGGATTTCAGTGATCCCGCGATGTAGTGGCACGCAAAGAAGCTCGTCACAAAATGTGGGGGGGGGGGGGGGGGGGGGTAGGGGGTTTTCGCCTCTTACCAGATTCACTAAATTACGGGGACTGACGGAAACCACAGGGATCGGCATCACGTGAGTGCAAATTCTCTTAACACAACCAAAAGTCGTTGATGTCAACGAGGATTTCTCTTTAGCGCGCTACAATTTACATAGAGATACCACACGACTTAACGATTTAAACGAATCTCCAGCGCGTGCGCCCACAAAACCATCACAGCTCAAATACACCACACCCAGCAAAAATCCACTCGAAAACGTGCGCCAGCAACACAAAGGGACCCGCAAATCACCGGCTGTAAGAGCAAAATTCCTCAATACGGTCTCCAGCAAGCTGCACATCGGGAAGCATCGCGGAGGCACGTGGTGTGGGTCGGCCTAGTGACTCTCTCATCGGTCAACCAAAACAACCCAAAATATTCCATCATCAAAACGAAAATTCAAATACATACTATGTGGCTGTCGATTCCTACATGTCAAAACATGGGTTGCACCAGCACAACAACACGGACGCATCCACAACGACGCCCGAGTAGTTTCACAAATTTCTAAATCTCTCGTCGCCAGATTCTTCCCCTCGTGCTATACTAAGTGACTCGAGCACACAAAATGTTACCATTCTACGCCAAACATGACCCACAATTTGCAAAAGCATTCTAATATGGATCACGTCATCCCGTTCGCTCCATCATCGTATCAACCACACAAACAGTCTGGGCATTCAGTCTGCAGGTATCGAGATGCGCGTCGCCTTCTAAAAAGATTCTTGAAAGCAACGACGCCCGAGTTGTTTGCAAGTTTCTTAAATCTCTCTTTGCCAGATTCAGTGCCCCTCGTGCTATCGTAAGTGATCGTGGAACACATTTTTGCAATGACCAGTTTGCAAAGGTCATGCTTAAATATGGAGTCACTCATCGTCTTTCCACCGCGTATCACCTACCAACAAGTGGGCAGGTTGAGGCATCGAATCGTGGCTTGAAACGAATTCTCGAAAGGACCGTGGGCGAAAATCGTGCCTCTTGGTCAGACAAACTGGATGATGCTCTCTGGGCCTTCCGTACAGCGTACAAAACACCCATCGGGTGCACTCCGTACAAGCTTGTATATGGAAAGGCATGTCATCTGCCGGTTGAGTTGGAGCACAAAGCTTACTAGGCCCTTAAGCATGCAAACTTTGATCTCAAGACCGCAGGAGATCAACGCAAAGTTCAACTCAATGAATTAAATGAACTGCGTGATCAAGCCTATGAAAATTCTTTGATTTACAAAGAGAAAACTAAGAGGATCCATGACGCAAAGATCAAAAACCGCGTTTTCAACGTCGGTGATCAAGTCCTCCTCTTTAACTCAAGATTGAAAATTTTCTCCGGCAAGTTGAAATCCCGCTGGTCAGGACCATTTACCATTGTTCAAGTCTTTCCGTATGGCACCGTTGAGTTATCCCAAAACTCTGGGCCAAACTTCAAAGTAAACGATCATCGTCTTAAGCACTACTTTGGAGGGGATGTCCCTGCTATGGATATCCCGGATCTCCAAACCTTCCCTAAGGACAATTAAATTCGGGGATTGGGTCAAGCTAGACCTAAAACAAGCGCTTCGTGGGAGGCACCCCATGCTTA
This sequence comes from Tanacetum coccineum, assembly GCA_026074375.1. Taxonomy (NCBI): domain Eukaryota; kingdom Viridiplantae; phylum Streptophyta; class Magnoliopsida; order Asterales; family Asteraceae; genus Tanacetum; species Tanacetum coccineum. The sequence goes on from BQNB010119405.1 coordinate 19,743, forward strand.
TCCGTAGTTATGTTATGTGTAACAATCCGTTATTTCAGGTCATTTCCCGACTCAATTAATTCCATTATTTTTTTAGAGTTTTACGCGTTCGCTTTTAATTATTATCTTATAGTTAAATCGCGTAAACTAAAAATCAACGTTCATGTAAACGGACACCAAACCAATTAAAGTTTACATCAAGCAAGTGTTATATGATTATTAAGAGTATAATTTATAACTTTTCATAATTTATTTTTGTTGGTTACGTAAAACTCTTATGTTTCGCAAAAAAATTACATTCGGTCATACCCGGAAGCACCTTTACCCATCTACACTCAAACAAATACCCACTTTTATACCCAATACCCAAAATTAACTTATTTTATTTATTCATAACCCCTTAAAACCGGATCCTAGCTTATAAGACATAAAACAAATCCATAAACCCATAAAACTTTAACTTTACAACTAAGAACTCTTACAACTTGTACTCCAACCCCTATTTTCCATAAATTGGCTTGTCAAGGTACAAAGGACCTTGTTGAGCCGTGAGTTTTGCCTAGGGAGGAGGAGAGGAGTTCTTACAACCTTGTACCCAAACCACTTCATTCCATGGTTTCATTTTTAGTAGTTTATGGTATCCTAGTTACTATATAAAGGAAGGTATACACACTAGTAACATTTACACTCTCTAAACAAATTCACAAAGCACAAACTCTCTCCTAAAACTAACCAAAACCCACGGCTCACTATTATAGCACTAGGGTTTCAAAATCTTTGATTTTCTAAAGTATTCCAAGCATACAAACATTCATTCTAAGATCATCTAAGGTTACTCAAGGTATTAGCAAGCTTGGATTTAGGTTTAACAAGGATTAATCAAGAAAACATATTTAGGGTTTTCTTAATTAGGGTTTTGATTTTGGAAGCTTAGTTAGGGTTTATATTATGTGTTCATCATCCTACTCATCTTCTATAAGGTCTATTTAAAGTATTCAATATTCATTCATTCATTATCGTATGTGTACATACTTGTTATATATGTTAAACACCACCTAGATTCATTTTTGTGATATATGAGGTATTTAGGAGCTTACT
>BQNB010119408.1:0-20819 GCA_026074375.1 Tanacetum coccineum
GGATATGCATTTACCACCGTGAGTTAAATAAGCTGACAGTGAAGAATTGTTATCCACTACAAAGGAACGATGATTTATTTAATCAACTCCAAGGATCCAGTATTTATTCGATGATAGATTTGAGATCGGGTTATCACCAGCTTATAGTACGAGAGCAAGATATTCCCAAGACGGCATTCCGAACTCGGTATGGTCATTATGAGTTTCAGGTCATGCCATTTGGGCTAACAAATGCACCTGCGGTATTCATGGACCTCATGAACCGAGTGTGCAAGCCCTACTTGGATAAGTTTATAATTGTCTTCATTGATGACATACTTATTTATTCAAAGGATAAGAAAGAGCACGAAGAACATCTTAAGGCAATTTTGGAATTGCTTAAGAAGGAGAAGTTGTATGCCAAGTTTTCAAAATGTGAATTTTGGATTCCGAAGGTACAATTTCTCGGTTACGTCATTGATAGCAGAGGTATTCATGTGGATTCTGCCAAGATAGAATCTATCAAAGATTAGGCATCTCCTATGACACCGACAGAGATTCGCTAATTTTTAGGTCTTGTTGGTTACTATCGAAGGTTTATTGAGGGATTTTCAAAGATTGCTAAATCAATAACAAAACTTACTCAGAAAGGAATCAAATTCGATTGGGGAGAAAAGGAAGAAAATGCTTTTCAGTTAATAAAACAGAAGTTGTGCAGTGCGCCAATTCTGGCTTTACCTGAAGGAAGCGAATACTTTGTGGTCTATTAGGAAGCTTCACACAAGGGTTTGGGTGTTGTATTGATGCAGAGAGAGAAGGTGGTTGCCTATGCTTCTCGACAACTAAAAATCTATGAGAAGAAATACACCACTCATGATTTAGAACTTGGATCGGTAGTGTTTGCTCTAAAGATATAGAGACATTATCTATATGGGACCAAATGCACCGTATTCACCGACCATAAAAGTCTACAACACATTCTTAACCAAAAGGAGCTTAACATGAGGCAACGTCGTTGGCTTGAATTGCTAAGTGATTACGATTGTGACATTTGTTATCACCCGGGGAAGGCAAACGTAGTGGCTGATGCATTAAGCCATAAGGAACGGATTGAGCCATTGCGGGTCCGAGCCTTAGTTATGACTATTGGCTTGGATCTTCCTAAATAAATACTAGAAGCTCAGATCAAAGCCCTGAAACCAGCGAATCTTGAGAATGAAGATGTAGGTAGTATGATCATAAAGGATATACCCAAGGAAAAGTTGGAACCACGCGCCGACAAAACTTTATGTTTAAACGGCAGAAGTTGGTTACCTCGCTACGGTGACCTAAGATCCGTGATTATGCACGAATCCCATAAGTCAAAATATTCTATCCATCCCAGTTCCGAAAAGATGTACCAAGACATGAAAAAGCTATATTGGTGGCCCAATATGAAAGCCGACGTCGCCACATATGTTAGCAAGTGCTTGACATGTGCAAAAGTCAAGGCCGAACATCAAAGGCCATCGGGACTGTTAGTACAACCAACAATACCCGAATGGAAGTGGGATAATATCATGATAGATTTTATCATTAAGCTTCCTAAGTCGTCACAAGGTTTTGACACCATCTGGGTAATTGTGGATCGACTTACAAAATCTGCTCACTTCTTGCCAATAAGGGAGAATGATCCATTGGACAAGTTGGCAAGGTTGTACCTGGATAAGATAGTAGCAAGACACGGACTACCTGTTTCAATCATCTGTGATCGTGATGGGAGGTTCACATCAAATTTCTAGAGATCATTTCAGAAAGATTTTGGTACAGATCTAAGTATGAGCACTGCGTATCATCCAGAAACCGACGGTCAAAGCGAGAGGACTATTCAAACTCTCGAGGACATGCTACGTGCTTGCCTGATCGATTTTGGAAAGGGCTGGGTTAAGCATCTGCCTTTAGTCGAATTTTCATATAACAACAGTTATCACGCTAGCATAAAGGCCGCGCCTTATGAGGCACTCTATGGCCGAAAATGTCGATCACCAGTGTGGTGGGCCAAAGTTAGAGAACCTCAACTGACTGGTCCGGAATTGATCTAAGAAACAACATAGAAGATCGTCCTGATCAAGCAGAGAATTCAAGCTGCTCAAGATCGACAAAAGAGATACGCTAATTTGAAGCGAAAGCCGATGAAGTTTGAATTTGGGGATGAGGTTATGCTCAAGGTCTCACCTTGGAAAGGGGTTGTACAATTCGATAAGCAGGGCAAGTTGAACCCGAGATACGTCGGACCTTTCAAGGTGTTAGCCAAAGTTGAGAAAGTTGCCTACAGGCTGGAACTTCCTCAAGAGTTAAGCAGAGTTCACCATACTTTCCATGTGTCTAACCGAACAAGAGATGTTACGCTAACGAACCATTAGTCATGCCGTTGGGAGGAATTCATGATGATGATAAGCTCTAGTTTGTGGAAGAGCCTGTTGAAATCATAGAACGGGAGATCAAATGATTGAAGTGAAGCCGGATACCATTGGTTAAGGTTCGCTGAAACTCTAGGAGAGGTCCTGAGTTCACCTGGGAATGTGAAGATTCGTTCAAACAGAAATACCCACAGCTTTTCATAAATCGGGTTTCTTCATCCACTACAAGGTCTTAAGCTTTGAGGACAAAGCTCTTTTAACGGGTGGAGACTGTAACATTTCTCAATTTCAGGTTATTTTACGACTTCTATTATTCGTCACTATTTATTTTGGTCCGATACGCATTTACTTTTAATTTAACTTTTAAACTAAATCGCGTAGACTAGAAATAATCATACAATATAAACGGCCATCAAATAAATTAAGGTTTACGTCAATCAAGTATTATATAATTATTAAGAAGATAATTATTGACTTTGCGTATTTTATTTTTGTTGGTCACGTAAAAGGCTTACGTTTCGCCATAAAATACATTTAGACACGCCCCGGAAATACCTAGGCTTACCTAGACTCAAACCAATAACCACTTTTAATCCTTAAACACAAAATTTGTTCAAGTCTTGTGTTCATATGTCACATTGGCCGAAACTAGGTAAACAAAAGAACCATAAACATTGTATACTTACACAATTGTACAATTATCACTTCATTAAAAACTTGTACTTGTATAACCTTAATAAGATTTCAAAATCTTGTCTTTCCCTCTAACCCTACTCGTCCCATGGGCAAAATCAACTAGAAAGATCCTTAAAAATCTCCTTAAGTACATGTACAAATCCTATGTAATTAAAACATGTACTTAATGTCCCTAATTAGCTCTTAATATACAATGGATAATAACCTCTTGGCTCTCTTTCTCTCTTGGATACCCACGACAACATATAAGCATACACAAACCTTAAGATCTTTCCTAATCCTAGTGAATCTTGTACCTAGATCATGTAATTAAAGAATGTACTAGCAAGGTATTAAGAAAACCATGGGAGACTAACTAAAAACCTCAAAACCATTGATTAGGACTCGATTTGGTTTAGTTTTGAGACAAGAAAATCTAACTAGATTCTAAGCCTATAAATACTCACTCAAATTCACCTTAAACACTCTTGAAAACTCATAAACACTCTCTCAAATAAACCATCTTTGTCTCTTCTCTTATTTCGGGTCATAAACCGCGACAAACACTCTCACAACTCATTCGAACCAAAAGTAGGTGCTAGGGTCATCATACGAGGTCACAAGAAGAATACACGAGCCAAGATTGGGTTAATTAGTAAGCTTTGAAGCTTAGGGTTAACATACATTTGGGTGTATAAAACGAGCTTAAATGACCAAAAACAGACAAAAACTGCCAAATATATGTTTGTTTTGCATTTGTATTGTGCAGGAAGTGGATATCATCAAAAAGACAGAAAACCAAGCCAAAATGACAAAACTGAGCATGGAATGGAAAAGACTGTGCAAAATCAAGGCCAAAGTCCAAAAATGCCAAAGTCAGAGTCAATACTGAAGAATCAGCAGTCAAACCGGAGCCGGAACTGAAGAATACTGTTGGATGCAATCTTAACCCATCTGATGGGCCGGGAAAGCCCAATAGTATATCTATGAAGACTGTGAAGACCAAATGGGCCCTCAATCATTTACAACAGCCCATTTGTGTGCAATTGACAAAGACTGTGAAGACTTTGAAGGCCCAATCCTAGCCCAGTTACAGCCAATCTCAGCCATTGTACACACAAAACCCACTTCATAACCTTATTGGGCTTGAAAAAGCCCAATAACCAAGCCTAAACCTTATTGGGCCCAAACCCAAACCCAGTGGGCCCAATACAAGCCCAAGCCCAACAAAAGCCCAAAACTACTTTTTTATAAAACACAAGGACCAAAATGTAAATTTTAGTAAACCTTGTTTTATAATTAAAAATGAAAAAATAAAGAAAAAGGGCCAAAATTGCCAAGTTTTGAAAGTTGTTTTATTAAGAAAAATAGGAAAATAAAACACAAGGGCTAGTTTTGCAAATTGCTTAAACTTTCTTTATTTCTTTTAGTAATAAACAGCAGGGACTAATGTTGCAATTTACCTAAAGTCCCTTTTATCTCTTTTTAGTTATAAAACACAAGGACCATTATTGTCACTTTCCAAACTCCCCTTATAACTAAAAACCCGGCCAAAAAGAAATGAAAAAAGAGAGAAAGTGTGAGGACTAGTTTTGCATCTCTTCCAAAGATCATGTTTAAATCCTGCAACCATACTGTACCTCACCATCGTACCCGCCAAAACCCAAACAGCCATTTCCCACGGTTTTTCTTGCCAAACCACCTCCCTAAGTACATTCCCAGCTCACCCTCACCTTTCCCCACTCAACCCCAACCCTATAACCCTCTACCCTGGCAAATCACACAACCCGAAGCAACACATCAATGGTGAGATGAAGAAAAGCCAAAAAGAAGGGTTAGGATTGCATCAAGAGTGTTGTACTCTTACAACCAGCTCATCCCAACACAAAGAGAAGGAAGAGGGCCTCTATAAAAAGAGAAGAGACAACCCGAAGAGAAAAATCCGTTTTTTTTTACTTTTCTTAGTTTAAAAACTTACTTAAGCTTGCTTTATATTTGTTGTACTCAGTTTCTTTTTAAAGTTCTTATTGTAATACTTTCAGTTTCAATACAAGTTAAGAGCTTTTGTGATATTGCATTTGTCAAAATTCAAACTATCATTTGAGCTGTTTAAATCCTGTTTAAATTGTTTAAGAGTGTGTTAAAGTGATTGAGTATCCCTTATACACCCTTTTCTTAGCCTTATTTCACCAAAAATAAGTAAAAAATTCGATTTTTATAAATTAAGGGGGTGTTTGGTTTAGTCCCAACATGGGTCATTTTGGGTTTGGTATGGGTCAAGCTCACTCAGCCAACTTTGGCTGAGTGAGTAGGCTTCATTAGGCCACTTTAATTACCAAATTTAGTTTTAAAATGAGTTTTTAAATGTCTTTTGAATTCTGTCAATTTTTCAATAAGCTAAGTTGAGCTTAAGTGCTCAAGCTGCATAAGCAGCTTAAGCACATTGTATTTGTGCCATTTTGAGTATTTCTAGCCCTTTCAAAAAGCCCCTTGTTCTGTCTTTGGTTTGGCAGCATAAGTCAAAGTGTGTGTGTATGCATGTGTGTTTTTGAGAATAGCCATTTTTAAGCCCATTGTTCAGCAGCTTTAAATAAGCCCTAAGCTCTCAAACTAGAAAAATAAGCTTATTTACCACCCCTTTCAATCTGTTTGTACTTTGTTTTGGCTAAAAAGCTCTTAAGAGCTTATTATGATAAGCCAAAAAAGCCCTTTAGGCCTGTTTTGACCTCCCCTGGTGCTGAGCACCAGGTTTAAGCCCATCTTTTCTAGCTTATTTTATATTAGGCCTCATGTTTTTATTGCTTATTTACATAGCTTATAGGTAGGCTTTATTTTAGGTTTTGCAGCTTATTTCAATTAGCTAGCTTATGTTTAGTCCAGCTTTTTTAGCTTAAAGTCTCAGTATTTCTCTCTTTTATATAAAACTGTCATATAGCTTAAATCATTTCTAGCTTATTTTAGGGCTTATTCTAGGTTGCCTTAGCTTATTTAGGACTCCCCTAGCCTATTAACTGTCCCCCATAGTTTTGTAGCTTATTTTGCAGCTTAAAATCACAATAAGAAAGCAAAATAAGCCCATAAGCTTATTTAGTTTCTGTCAGCCCATAAGCTCACTTTTCTAGCTTATTAAGCCAGTAAAAAGCATAAGTGCTTTTACAAAAGTTACTCCCCTCAAGCCCCTCAACAGGTTTGCTTCTTTGGCTTTTTGATAATAAGCACTTTGGACCCACCTTGCAGTCGGGGTCCACTTCAGGGACCATTTGTGTAATTTTATCTTTCATAGTTATAACTGTTAGTCCCTGTGGTTAGTTAGCCTGTTACCCCGTTAGTCCTTGTGTCCTTTCACTGTTAGTCCTTTTAGTTAACCACAGTTAGTTTATTTAATTTAATTAATATAAATTAGGTTTAAAATTAATTAGTTTAATTACTTTTAATTTATACAGTAAAATTTGGGCATTTTTATATTTTTAGAATTGTTAACTTTTTCTTTATTTTATTTTATTTTTTCAGAATTTTTATAACTTTTATTTTTTGTCTTTTTCTATTTACTTAGTTTTAATTAGTATTTAATCTTTAAAAATTCATAAAAAATCCAAAAATTAATAAAAAAATATTTTTCTTTTTTATAAAATTTTCTTTTGTCATTTAGTGTCTAGGAAAAATATAAAATTTAGTGTAGGCTTAATTTTTCTTAAATTTCAGTTTTAGACCCGTTTTACCGGGTGCGTTTTACCGTTTCTTTTCGTTTTACATTCAAACGACCTCAGTTTTTGTTCTAGTTTTCTTTATTTTTCAAATTAAGTTAATTAGAATTTAATTTTAATTTTTAATTTAATTTAGCATTTATTTTCTTAATTCTTAGTATTTAGATCTCCCGATACCTGATTCTGTTCCCCGTATTTTAGTATAAATCTAATTTTAGGATTTCCCTATAACTAATTTTGTTTCCCGTAGTTTTTAAGATCCCCATTTCCTATATCTGTTTCCCGTAGATTAAATTAGGTTTTATTTAATTAATTTTAGTTGTAATTATATCAGTGTTTCCATCATATATTCTCCATCATTCAATTTCTCATCAAACCAGGATAATTTTCAATTGCAGCCTCGTTGGGACATACGACCCGGGAATATCTCTTCCGGAATCTTTTTATCATTGATTTGATTCTTATATATTTTATTTCTAAGTAGGTCTTGACTTTTTCCCTTTGTCAAGGGTGAAGAGTTTGGATTTGCCCACCTAGTATTTTATATATATACCGTCAACGAATCACCTTTCATGAGTAACCTAACTCTGTCCCAAATTTCTTTAGCCACTTTGTGATGGTTGAGAAGAGAGTAGACATCAGGTGGAAGGCCTTGAAGAAAAATGTTGGTGGCTTTAAGATCACAATCCGCTTCAATCGTACCCCAAACAAGTGGACCGTTAAGAACTGAGTCATGAATCATTCTACCGTGTTCCTTACCTTGTATGTAAAGGAACATACAACTTTGAAAAGATTCATACATGGACTTTTCAAGCATAGGAGGACGGTTGTCAGCACCGGCTACAATCATGTGTTCAGCTAATGTAGTCATTTTGAGCTGTTTGTTATGTGAAATGATAAAGTTTGATCGTTCAGTGATAAAAGAGAATTGTGTTAAAGAGTTCTTACTGAAGGTGATTAAGATTAGTATTTCACGGGATTTTACAAATCTTGATTAAACCGAGAAAATAGCTAAGTATTTCGTGGGATTTTACAAAGTCAAGACAAACCATTGAAAATAACCTTTTTCTAGGAGAATGTAATATTTTGCATAAATGTGCAGTGTAATATTCCGCAGAAATGACATGTGTAATAATCCGCAGAAACGACCTGTGTAATATTCCGCAGAAACAACCTGTGTAATATTCCGTAGAAACACCTGTGTAATATTCTGTAGAACAACCCGTGTAATATTCCGCAGAAACAACCTGTGTAATATTCCGCAGAAACAACCAGTGTAATATTTCACAGAAACAACCAGTGTAATATTCCGCATAAACAATTTGTGTAATATTCCGCAGAAATAAACTGTGTAATATTCCACAGGATTCAACAATAATACGTATTTCGCATAAACGATACACGAAACAAAAACACTTAAAATCACCTAAAAACACCCTTTTTAACATTTTTTTCTTGATTCTTTTTTTACAACTAAGAATCCTTAGACTAGATCTTGCTTAAAACATAAACTTTAAGGTTTTTAACACCAAAAAATTATGGTTTAAAAATTTCGTACGAGAGCCTAAAAGACACAAACAAACCGAAATTTAAACAAGATAAAATGCACACGAATATCACAATATCACCCCATGGCGACTGATACCAATTATAGAATATCAAATCACACAACTAACTAAGATAGAAAAGGAGAATTATATAGAGAGAAAAAAGGTTGGAACAAATCTAGAAATATAAAGAAGTATGTTATTATGAAATGAACCAACACCCTCTCCATGGGATGGAGAGGGCTTTTATACTCCTTACATAGGGCGTGGTCAACATAAGGGAGACTTATGTTGACCCGATTAGCTTAATTTTATTACAATTAATGTATTGCGAGCTAAGAAATATATATTAAGGGAGACTTTTTTGTAATCCTAACACAGGAATTCATTCCCCCTCCCCCTCATACTCACTGTTAACGCTCAAATTTAGTATGTTTTTAGTAGCGTTATCATGGTTTTTGTACATGTTATTTGGTTAATTTAACGAACTTTTGCCACTAATTTGCAAAAAGTTATGTTTTTATGTTAGTAGCTAGCCAAGACAAATAAAATGAGGAAAAAGACGAAGAAACAATGAATAAATAAGGAAATAAGCATGTATGAAGGTTTCCCTCCAAGAACGAGTCCCGTGGAAGCTTTGTCCAATAAAGAAATCACATGAAGATCATTTCCAGGAACAAGGAAGAGTATTTAAATGACTTTGGAGTCATATGAGTCAACCCAGACCATAGAGGAATCACCGGCTAGTCAAAACAAGAAAAGACAAAAAAAGAGTGTGTAGGAAACCATATGGCCATTCAGCGTGATCATTTGGCCGATAGGTTAGAATCACCTAGTCGAATTGCACTCATCTGGTCGTTCGACCCTAGCCTGCAACCGTTAGGTCAAATCCAACCAAAAGCTTATGGCCGTTCGGCTTGACCATCTAAACGATAGGCTGGTGGACCTGACCTTCCCAAGTCAAAAGTTAAGACCCTTAGTGTCTAAGTTTTGGCATTTACTCCTTGGTAACCCCTTAATAACTCATCGTAGTTGTGTTTTATGCCATTTTTATGACCCTCTGTCCTCAAGAGTTATGCTTGATGGCCAAGGTTGCTTTCTAGTATAAATAAAAGCCTTAGGCTTGGTTTTCATACATGAAAACTCGCCCCTTCACCACAAGGACGAATTTTCTCGTAATTACCACTCCCAAAAGACCACAACCTTCTGTCAAATTTGTGTAGAGTGCTCAAGGGCTTTAGTAAGTGTTTGGTATAAATTTGTGGCTTGGTAGGAAGCGTATAGTCGATTCAAGGCTTGTGGATTGCTCTAAATCCTCCCATTACCGATTGTAATTTGCTACTTTGGTATAATACTTTTACTTTTCAGAATGTTTATGATTGCCATGATTGTTGAAACTTTGGATTTTGTTGAAAATCATCATAGAGTAGTTTTTATTACACTTGTTTGGATGATGTTTATCATATGAGGATTGTTTATATTTGATTCTGGTTTTGATCAATTTCATGTTATGTTTGAGATCCACTTGTGCTTGAGTTTTGTGACATTTTCTTATCAAGCGTGGTTAGTTGTTGGTGATTGCATAGGTCGAAAGGGTTTTTCATCAAACAACTAGATTATAACCGTTTTGTCTATAGATGATTATCTATTGTATTTGACCATTTCTTTTGTGACTTGATTATGCAAAGAAACTCGGGTGTGATTGTTAACAATTTATGATACTATCACGGACCAAACTTGTTAAATAAATGTAATCGTGAATTGGTTGATTTGGCTTAATGCTTGATTTTATTGTCTTATGATCATACTCGTGGGTTATATGCTTTAGAATCAAAGATTGGAATTTATCACCATCATATTCTTAATATGTAATTGATTTGTCAAACCATCCTTATATGAGCAATCCGAATATTATGAACTAATGCAAACAAGTGTTGTCTTTTACTTATTGAATTCGCATCATTATCATTTCTGTGTTATTTGTTGCTTTTATGGTATCTTATCTTGTGACATCCATTTTACCAAATTTTGTATTGCTCGTTGAAACACTTGATTCTCACAACCAAACACACTCAAATCTTACGACCTCGGCTTACCACACCTAACTAGCTATACATGATAGGGTCATACTTGCCCGAATGTGTTCTTAGCTTAATCCTAAAAATTCCTGTTATAAATATAACACTCGAAGTAAAGACACATCAAGTTTTTGACGCCGTTGCTGGGAATTTTTTCTATATATATTAAATTTCAAATTATAATTTTATAAACCTAAAAATATTAAATAAAAAGTTTTAAAACTAGCCTTAAACGGGCAATTAACCAGTTTTAAAATTACAAAAATTTAAATTGTTTCAATCTTATATCCTAAAATCCGATGCACGATCCCAGCCGTCATTTTCTGTAAATACTTCACGCCCTCGATGAATCTCAAGGTTCATCTTCTTTAGAGCTTGATGTTCTACCAAAATCATCACAACTACAAGGCGTGCCTTCCTCTGGAAGCTCTACAATTAAAATTTGGTAAGTATCAATTAACTTCCAATACAGTTAATTAATAAAGGAAACAATCAATAAAATATAGATATCTCTTTATCTCTTTTGGCGATCTTATCGCGCATGTACTCGAAACATTTCTCAATCTTATGCCCAGGCTTTCGATAATAATAACACCAATAATAACACTTGGGAAACGTCGTCCTCTTTTTGGTTACTAGTTTAAAGAAGAACCCCTAGTCCTTCCAGTAACCTGCTCGTCATTCTCCTCATCATTACCTTACGCTTGTCTGTTTTTTCAAGATTGACCTTAAGTTCAGCTTAAGCTTTACATACTACATCGTAAAGCTTCATCAGTGTTGGATCCTCTCAAGTTTCCTCAAATTTGAATAAGTAAGGACTGTATTATTTAGGTAGAGACTACACGATACATAGTAGTCCATATGCCTCACTCACAGGATTACCAATCTTCCAGAGATGATTGATAAACCCCTCCATGATAGAAATGTAAAACCTAGCAGATGTGCTAGTACGTATGTGATAAAAACTTAACCCATACGTCAAGGAAAACATCTCAGCATTCCTTGATTCCATAGGAATATCCCAAGGATCCTTAGGTTTCCATCTGTTATGAACACAAGGTGACTCAGTCACCCTATCGCCTCAATAAGTAGGGCGATCAGGCATTCTTAGTGTTTCATCGTATAAAATTTTATCAATGAAATTGTATCATTCCTATCTTGACTGGTTTGCCCAGTCATAAGGATCAGAATGACAATGCATCATGTTGTAGTTTGCCATCTACAATTTTGATTAAAGATAATCAGTGATTCAATCGTTTTATCGTAATAGCTACTAAGCCTTATTAGTTCATGTATTACACTAGGGTCCATATTATACCATTACAACTCATTACGATATGACGTATCTAAATTATAATATTTTTAGGTAGGTGTTTTGCCACCACCAATAACCTCCCAGAGACAACTCCTTTGGTTGAAACTCTAACGTTAGTTGAGCATATTTAGTCTCCAGATAGCCTTAGGTAAGTTGTGTCGTAATACCAATAGACCGTACCATAAAAGCTAGTGGCGCCGCATTTCATTGATCTATGCTATGGCATACGACCAATGAATCTAATAACCACCCCATCATGCGTCATCCATGTACCCACCGACATTACACTATGGTGTAGCTGTCTGTAGGGTCTGAGCTAAGAGAGTGTAATAATTATGGGTGGCGCACTAGTCTAAGATTACCTTAGGGTAAGACCTTGAACCCATTGATTCACCAGTCTTTCTTTTATATCCAGTATTAAAACGATTTTATCCTGAAAAGTTGTTTTACGTATGAACTATGCATGAATTCATACCATGATTTGTTAATTTTATAAAAACAAATATTTTGTAATATAATGCATCTAAATTTAGGTTTAGCCTTCCCAAGACTTTTTAGATTGGTTAGCTAATTCATAGACCTACTCACACGAACTCGTTGTCAAAGACTAGTACTTAAGTATACTCTTTCTCTTGACTTTAGCAGAGACGCCTTAGTTTTATTATGTTTGTATATAATATCGGTTGACATATTATTTAATATATAAGCAATCAAGACACAATAAAAAACACCTATTGACACAATCAAGACACTATCTAATGTTGATCGCGAGAGCCACGTCCCAAAACAACTTGGGTCTATCCTAAGTGTTAAAACATGACACAAGGCAAGAAGACTATTTTATGTTCGTTTTCTTCTCAAGATCGCCCGTTGTCAGCTTCATCCTTTGGTGGATCATCACTCCTCCGTACTTTCATTAGATCTCCTCTCCATTCGTACTTAATAGGTTCTCCATTCGTTTAGGCTTCCTTACGTCATGTACTTCTTGGTGTTATATTTAATTTAAAGCTACTCTACTTAAAATTAATATACAAGAGGGAATAATAAATGGCACGCCGGCCTCCCTTAAACTTAAAAACAGAAAAATATAAACTAGAGAAAACATTACATCACAACTACACATTTTATATTTTGGTCTATGATTCAGGCCTCGTGTCATGCATGATTAAGAATTAAAAGTTGGAAAGTACTTAATTAAAATACAGGTTAAAATACTTAAGTTATGGTTTGCTAGGATATATTATATATGCGCATGCACTGCATATAGAGCCTATCATAAAGTACATGCAACCACGAGTTTCACCCGCTACTTGTCATTCTAATAATGATGGTTCTTACCTTAGTGCTACATATTGCCAATTTAGGAAAATTTTGACTTTTAAAATTTGCAAATCGTAATTAGCATTTTATTATTTCCTTTAAATTTTAAAAGCGTGTAACTTAGGTAACAAGAAACCCCAAGTCACTAAGTTTAATTTTTATAAAGTTTTATTATGGATATTTAAATAAAAAAATATTTTCCTAAAACCCCCGTTATGCTTTACATGTTTTTAAAACCCTAGTTCCATATTTAGTAATCAAATATTACAAATTAGGTAAAACTGAAAAATCATTAGTTTATGAAAACTTACAGTTCGGTCACTAAGAGTCATGCTTTGTCAATTTTAATAATCCCGCCTGGCCGAGATTCATAAATATTGACCCTTATAGAGTCCGGTTTAACTTGGAATAGTTTTTTTGCGTTTAAAGTAATATTGTTTCTTTAAGATTACTTATGGGTAATATATGGTTTCCATATATAGTTTTAGCATATCTTTAGGAAAGTTTAGAACTTTATAAAAATACCTAAACCCTTAAATCATTGAATAAAGATCAAGATTACATGCAAAGAAAAATCCAAGAAACCCTATTTCTTGCCATTATGATAATTAAGGTTTCATATGGAATATTGTATTAGGGTTTTCTATGATAAATCGACACCCTCGAGGATTAAAAATTCATTGTGTATTTCCATTAAGAAAAAAACCCTAGATCCTAAGTCGACACCCACAAGGGTTCGAAAACCCTTGTGTATTTCGCTTATGTTTCTTGCAATGTGTTGGGAATTATGAATTCCTGTTCTAACTTAATTACCCGTTTAGTGATATACTATATACCGCTAGTAATAAGTTATACTGGCAGTTAACAAAGTGTTAAGTACTACTCAGAAAGTTAGAACCGTTAAGTATAAAAGGAGTTTAGTACCATTAAAGAATATGTATGAGATATTGTAGGTGAAAAGATATGATATTATCTTTTACGTGTTTTGTAAGCCTGTTAGGTGTTACCTTGGTCTAAAAAAGGAACCCAACAGCATTAGGAGAAATGGCATATACATAAGAAAACACACAGATCTCATCTCATACATCATATCTCATAGTTAAGAAACTGTAAACAAATATTAGCGATTAAGATATAGAAATCAAAGTTTAGTATTCATTGTTCTTCTTAATATTATTGTGTAGATTCCCGAGCATAAACCAATAAGTATTTCATAGTCATATGTTTTCTCTATAGTCAATATGTAATAATACAAGTTGGCAATCACCCTTAAAGCATAGCTGCAACAAGATCTGTTCATTTGGACTCACAAGAGGATAAGAGCCTATGAAAAACTCAGAGTAAGAAGAACACAAAACACGCCATAAACCCTAATCTTACAAAGCAATTCAATGGCTGTTATCATAAGATGATATTCCCCACCACACCAACACAAATACCAACACAAAACAAACTCCTCACACTATTTTCAACCAACAAACTTCCTATTCTCTCAAGAAGGGAAGAATATTGATATATGGGCCATGAAAATGGAACTTATTAGCCCCATACAGACTATCAATATCTGGGAAGTTATACAAAATAGAAATGGCCGAATCAATCACCAAAGATACCAAAGGTCAAACAAGATTCTGCCTTCCCAAGGACGGCAAAGAAGATCTTAGCCAGAGAAAGAGAAAGAAAAGCAAGACTCTACTTTGCTTATGGCTTTACCAGAAGATCATCGTGCTAAATTTCATAAAATGATTGATGCTAAAGAGATGTGGGAAGCCATCAGATCTAGATTTAGGGGAAATGATGAATCAAAAAATGCAGAAGTATATTCTAAAGCAACAGTTAAAGTTTCTCTGTATCAAACTCAGCGGACTACATATAGGCTATGACAGTTTCAAAGTCTTCGGATCAATATAGAGATTCATGGAGCAAAGGGGCATCTCCCACTGAGGAAGCAAAACAGAAAATTCCCTTAGGTCCTCTACCTTCTGTCTGGTCTCAAGTTTCCTTAATCATGAGGACCAAGCCAGGTGTGGACAGTCTCAACTTTGATGATCTATATAATAATCTAAGAGTCTTTGAGAATGATGTTAAAGGCTCTACAAGACTATCATGCCTCTAGTACGAGAATGTGCATGTGTCTCTTAGAACACTAGCAGTACTAATGATGTGTAGTAACACGCTTATGTGTTTCTAACTCTTCTAGCCATAGCTCACAGTATGAACATACTTCATCATACTCTTTAGTTGCAAATCCATCTAGTTGTCCATAATTGGATCATGAAGATCTGGAATAGCTTGATGAGTTTGATTTAGAAGAAATGGACTTGAAATGGCAGTAAGCTATGATTCCATAGAATGACAAAAGTATTCTACAAAAGACAGATATAAAGCCTTACAATTTTTAATGCCAAGTAACTCAACTGGGTATGACAAAACTAAAGTCAGTTGCTACATTTGTCCACAAGACAGGGCATATATGCTAAGACTGCAGATCAAATGGAATCATGATGGGAAGGATGCTTGGAGTCTCCTGGAAATAAGGATGGGAGAAGATCTGGTAAGCAGGAGGACTCTAAAGCTTATGTGTTCTATGATGGAGAGGTGGTGATTGGACCAGTCACTTAGAAGAAGAAGAAAGATTAGGCTTTTGAATGCTTGGCACAATTCAGCGCTCAGACACAAAAGGAAATTTCTTGTTCACAAGAATGTAAAAGAGGTCCTTAGGTTGAACTTAAAAGAACTGTATGATGAACAAAGAGCAACAACTTAGTGAGCAAGTATAGAAATACATGCAAATACTCAAGTTTAAAGAAAGTTGAAGCCACAATTAAGTATGCTCAACAACAAGTCAACTTTAGTTATGAGAAAAGATAAGGTTTATAAAATAGACATAATGATAAAACTGATGTCCTTAACATACCATAAGAAACTATTTGGCAGAAAGCTGAAAAAGAAAAAGAAGATTTAAAAGCTAAAGTAGAAAAATGGCACAACACTTCTAAAAATCTTGGTAAACGGCTAAATACACAGATGAGTGCTAATGATAAATTTGGGCTTGGTCATAGGGATTACAGATATGATGGCATCACGGATTACGAAAATGAAAGTTTTACAAAGTGTATTTTATGAAATAAGGAAAGTGATTTAGAAAATCAGCCTTTGTATGATTGTTTGTTTACAGCATATGAAGGAATTCTGGCTGTACCCCCAACCCATGAAGGGAATTACATGCCATCTGGACTCGAAATTGAAATAGATTACCACAAATTTACAATATGGTCCAAAACCGATCCACATAGTGAATCTGAAAACTAAACCCAGTTGACTTGATACCTGGGAATCTACATTAGTGAAGAGAAAGCATCTGAATTAATGACTAAACAGTTGTTAATGAACCTGAAAAGTATAAGTCAAACCTAAGGTTTGGTCTGATGCTCCTATCATAGAGAGTATGAATCATATAGTGAAAAGAGTATGTGTCTCGACTAACAGAAAACAAGAAACACCCTAGTTTTGCTAATAAAGCAAGTATAAAAAACTCCTAGGAAACTGTTAAAATCAATTCACAATAATAAAAATCCTAAAGTTGACAAGAAAGGGTAGGATATGGGTTTGTTACAAAAGCAATTTTTGTATGTGGAAAGCTTAGTCATCAAATCAGAGATTGTGATTTCACAGAAAAGAGGATGGCTAAAACCAGCTGAATTAAACAATAGGAATGAGAAAGGAAGTCTAGTCAAAAGGGAGATTAGGACAATTTGAACAATGTGCAAAGAATTAATCATAAAAAAAACAATTTGTTCCTACAGCAAGTACTAACTAAACTGGAAAAATTTCTAGTTAATCTAGCTGAGAGCTAGCGGTACTGAAAATTGGTAGCTAACTGCTAGACATAATTTTAAAAGTCAGGCTGAATACAACAAATGCCAGCCCATGGAAAATTATACTGATAAAACCAGGGAGCGAAAAGTTGACAAGTCATAGTTATAAATAGTGTTAGCATCTTTACTTGTACTTAACGGTGATTTCGTTTTTACGCTTAGTTTGGGACTAGTGAAAAATCGGGGACGATGAATTTATCCGTCAGGACATCCGTAGATTATTCTATGGGCGCTTCTCATTCTATGATCCCAGTGTTGATAAAATAAAGGAAGTCAAACAGGTAGTTAAGAAAAGAAAAAGGAAAATCCAAAAATATTAGGGATAGTTAGTGTACATATAAAAAATGGTGAAAACGGGACTTGTCGAAGCTATTGATTCTTTAGTTCCCCTTGACGAACACTTAGCTACTTTTCGAGGTTATTAGTCGAGGGGGATCGAGATTCTTAGTTTTCGTAAATGTTTACTTCATAACATTGCGTGAGGACACGGCAATACCTTAGTATGGGGGATTTTGGTATGTGCTTAATTACACATACCTTTTTCCATTAAAAATGGACTTAAATGACCAAAAACAGACAAAAACTGCCAAATATATGTTTGTTTTGCATTTGTGTTGTGCAGGAAACGGATATTCACAAAAGGACGAAAAACAAAGCCAAAAACAACAAAACTGAGCACGGAATGGAAAAGTGTGATAAGACGAAGCCAAATCAAAGCCAAATTGTCAATCAAGCCAAAAAGTCAACAGAAAAGTCAAACAGTCAAAGTCAAAGTCAACCCCGACAGAGTCAAAGTCAACTCCGAGAAGCTGAAGCAGAAAATACAACTTGAGGGACCACAATTGCCAAATCCCTAAGTTATATTTCAAAGTAATAAAAGACAAGGACTGATTTTGCTATTATTTGAAAATACAACTTTAGGGGGCAAATCTGCCAAACCCCTAAAGTTGTAATGAGAAGGGACTAGCTTTGCAATTAAGATATATAGGTTGAGGGGTTAAAATTGCCAACCCCTCAAACCTGTTTAACTAACAAGGATGTGTGATGCAATACACAAACACACTTTGAGGGACCAAACCTGCCCCCATCCCCAAACCTTTCCCCTATTAACCTTATAACACTTTTTCCCGCCAACCAAAACCCAAGAACACCTCACGTGTTTCCCCTCCTTTCTTTTACCCTGTAACTTCTACAACACCATGGGTAAACCATTTCTCCCCTCTCCACTAAACCCCTCTCAGCTTTATGATTGCCAAGTTGGCAATCCTCGCCCTTTTCAAAAGATTTCGAAGGCCAAGATTGATTAAAAAGAAACACAAGGCAAATTAATGGCTGGGATTAACTTTTTTAAAGCTCTCACACAACTAAAACACCATGGAAGTCTCTCACAAAGAAAGCACAAGCTGCAAGTTCAAGAAAGGAAGAATTCGGCTATAAAAGGACCCTATGTAGCTCATCTTAGATATCTTAGCTTTTAGTTTTTTAATTAAGTCCTTTTTTCAGCGTATTTTCAACTTATTGTAACTTTTAATTTACTCTTGTACTCTTTTCAAAAGTTTAATTAAAGTTTGAGGTTTTTAAAGTTAAATTTCAATTTCAAAATTTAAGTTCTTAATTGTACGAATGCTTATTGTGTGCTTATTGGATGATAAGTCTGAAATGGATGGACTTATAGGTATAATGAGCTAGCATACTAGCTCATTTAGGCTTGTGAACCTGCTGTCAAAGTTAAGGACCAAAGGTATAGCTAAATTTTCATTTTTAGCTCAAACAACTGTAGCATTGCTTATTTCAGCTTATTTGTGCTTTCAATTATGCTTATTTATGCTTATTATTTATGTATGAGTATTTGTTTTTAAGACCCTTGGCCTAAATCTCCTTAAATCAGCTTAAAAAGCCCTTTTTGGAAATTAAAGGGCTGTTTGGTTGGCAGAAATAAGCTCATTTGCTCATTTTGTGTTTATATCTGCTTAGTAGGTTTGTTTAAGCTCACCTAAGCTTATTTTTGTCCATAAAGTTGGCTTATTCAAGCTTTTTCAGCTTTAAGTCCTTTTGGCAGTACTAACTCAAAAGTTAGTACTGCTGTTCTTAAGTCTATTTTTTTTCTTGCTCATTAGTTGTTCAAAATAAGCTTGAATTGCTTTTTCTTAAAGTCTTTTATGTCCTCTTTTCCTTTTCCCAGCTTTTAGGTTCTTAAGAGTTTGCCTAAGGGCTTATTTATAAGCCCAAAGCCTCACTTTTGGGCTGTTAATTTTAGTGTCTTCCCCTGGTGCAAAAAACCCAAGTTTAAGCCCATCTTTCTCAGCTTATTTGTGTAGTAAGCATTAAGCTTTCTACATTTTTAGAAAGCCTATAAGCTCTTTGATAAGCCCCCAAAAGCCCAAACCCTGAGATTCCTTCTAGGAGGCTTATTTTTAAGCCAAAAGTAGGCTTTTGGCTGTTTTTCAAACAACCTTAAGCTCAAAAGCTCAATTAGCTTATTTGAGCTTGTGGCTTATTGCTTTTGCTTATTTCTCTTTCATTTTGGCTTATTTGTGTTTAGAGCAGCTTATTAGGTTAGTTTAGGTTAAAGTTTCCTTAGTTAGCTTTGTTTAGAGCTTATTGCAACTTGTTTGAGTACTTAGTTTAAATTTCTAAGTGTTTAAGCTTTTCCAAGCATTTCTACCTTATTTAGCCTTATTAGCTTTTTCTTTGCTTGTTTTTGATTTTAATCTGTTCATTTATGCTTATTAGGTCGGCCTTAAGCAATTTGTATCCCCATTAGTGTAGTTGTAGCTTATTTAGTTTAAAATAATCTAAGTCTTAGTTAAAAAGGTAAACTGTCAATTTCAAGTTCTTTTTTAGCTTATTCATAAGTTTTTGTAAAAACTCGTAGTTAAGAAAATTGCTTATTTATAATTTTGTGCTAAGTATAGTTCCTGCTGTTAGACATGTATAGTTCCTGCTGGCAGGTATGTAGTTCCTGCTGGTAGAGTTAATTTATAGTTCATGCTGTTAGTATAAAAGGGTTCCTGCTGGTAGAATTCTTCCTGCTGCTAGTAGTAATAGTCAAACCCGAATATGTTTAGAAGTTTGCTAGAGATATGCATGATCTCCTTTATGCGTTATTCAAGGAATACCGAATTAGGGTTTCTTGTGTATAAAAGAAACATCTGGCAAAAGGTTTAGAAGAGACATCGAAAGGCTTATTTGATAAAGGCTTGTTTTTCTTTTGACTCGTTTTTGGTCCAAACGAACTCCGTTTTTAGTCTAGTTTTTTTTAAACTTCGTTTTTAGTCAAGTAGAATCTATTTTTAGCTTAAAAATTGTTCTAGGGTTAAAATTGCAAAATTTAGGTTTTTGACCCTCGTTTTTCGTGCCCGTTTTAGGTTTTAAGTTATATAGCTTTCGTTTTTAGGTTTTATTTAATCGTTTTTGCAATTTAATTAGAAAAATAAAATCCAAACCCTTTTCCATTCAAACATCGATCATCAATCTGTCATTCGATTTTCCATTCAAGCCTCGTTGGGACATAACGACCCGGGAATCATACTTCCGGACATATATATTTTAATTTGTGAACTCTTGACCAATCCTTGGCTAAAGGTAATTGGTTGAGTGTTTGCTCGTGTTATTATATATATATATATTATTGACGAATCAACCCTATTTATAGCCTTATTAGATTGTTGACTAAACTTTCCTAACTTGACACAACTAGTCCCTGCACTTTATAGTAGTGCTTATAAGTAGAACATTTCTTTATTTCTAACATTCTCCCCCTAAATGATCTACTTGGGTACTATCCTTATTGTGTTTTTATGACGACTTCTTCCTTATGCTTGAACACTTGATTCTGAAGTAGTCTGTCATTTTCTTTTTCTTTGAAGCTCAAAAATGGTGATAATTCTTTATGAAAGTTGAGGATGACCTTGTAACAAATCT
>BQNB010119409.1:4405-20819 GCA_026074375.1 Tanacetum coccineum
AGTTAAGGCTTCGGGGTCATGAGCTTAGTGCAATAATACCTGTTATATATTTAGACTTGGTGAATGTGTTTCCCTTGTCTACCTTACTTGTTTTGGACTTCGGAATACGTACTTAGTCCACCATTACTTAAGTCTTGTGGTCCACTTCTAAATACTTTTTGATTTGCTGAATCACTACTTGGATTTCAGAAATAACACTTTGAAATATCGTAACGCTTCTTTTTCTATTGAAATATTACTTAAATTATTTCAACAATGCTTTTACTTAAACCTATGAATTCACCAACATTATTGTTGACGTTTTTGCATGTATTTTCTCAGGTTATTATTTGCTAGTGGAGCATTGGGAGCATTTGAGTCACGCGGATATGTTTTTGAAGGCTTAATATTGTATACCATTCGACAAACGTTTTAAACAAAATGTTTCTATTGCATTATAAATGAGATCCTGTGTAACTCTGACATTTTTATTATATTGAATGTGATTTTTTATTAAACATCTCTTTTGAGGTCATTTTATGTGACTTGTGCGTATGGACTATGAAGTAGCACCCCAAAGTGGTATTCCGCTGCGTTGTCGTGATTTTGGGGGTGTTACACTTTGCCTCAAGATGTCCTGAGTACATCCGACTGCCGTCTCATCAAGCTCAAAAATCAAGTACAAGCTTGATGGAAGCTCACATTTCTCCCAAAAAATCCTCTCAAGTGAACAAAATCGCTTATTCATGTGAAATTTGTAGTGGTCCCCACGACACTTAATATTGCGTGAAAATCCCGAGCAAGCTTTTATTGAATATACGTCTTTGCATACGAACAAAGTGGGAGGTAGGAAGTTTACTACTAACTTTGAGTCAAAGAATTTTAACTGAGCTACTAACTCATTGAAGGACAAACCAAACTTTAATTGGGCACAAACTCAAACTTTTTCAAGTCCCTCAAATGTCTCATTCTCAACTTATACTTCCAAATCACCCTCTAGATCTTTCAATTACCAAACAAAAATTAAAAGGGTGTTGTCTGATTTTGATTCTTCTCAAGAAGCTCGGGTATCTAGGCTCATGACCCAGATCAAGCAGCAACAAGAAGAGGTAATCAACAAAATTGACACATTGTAGAAGATTATTTTAGAAAATTCGATAATGCACCCACTCGTGACACTACCAAAAATTCTAAGATTCACGCTAATGTTGTCTCACATGATCCCTAAGAGGTGAGACACTTTCAAACTAGGGAATTATTAAGTATCCATCCAAACTCTTTTCCCAGAAATACCAAGCACAATCATCTTTAAGAGAAGAACATAGGAACTCCCCCTCCCCAAAACGCTTTCATTTTGTTAACACAATCACCATAGTTTTGGGAATTGAGAAAATGAAAGAGGAGGAACCTGAGACTTCTAAAATAGAAGAGAAGGAAGAGTCTAGTGTCATCGAAAAGGATGACAAAAGTAGCGATATAGAAAATGAGACATACAAAAATGTTGGAAAAGAAGAAGATTGGATTGAATACAAACAACCTCTTGATTTAGTCGATGTACATAATGAATCAGTCTATGGATCACTAATCGTGAAAATGACAAGTTGTTGAATTTCGACTCTAGAATTTAGAAAGGGAACCTAAATAACCTTAAAATCCCATGCATGATAGGGAGTAAGTTCATTGCCAACGCTTACATTAATTTAGATTTACCCATGAATGTTATGTCTTTAGCCTATTATAATGCCATTAGAAGTAAAGGATATAAATATAGGGGAATAAACTTTGTAGGACTAGGAATCAATATGCACGTGTTCGTAGGAAACATGAGTTATGTAATGGATTTCACTATTTTGGAAAATGTTGAGGCAATATAGACTCTAGCTTATCGCAAGTAGTTTTTGGAAAGGCTTTTATGGAAACAACTGGGTTATTTATTGATGGTGAAAAAGGATGAATTACATTTACTTATTGGATTCAGGAGGTCACTTTTAAAACGCCCTATAAAGATCTTAAAATGGATGACTTGACTAGTGAAAGGATTGAGTTGTTATCATCTAGAATAATACTTAGTGACGATGATGTAAGAAGAGAATGTGACAGGTCGTGGGATTTAGAAAGTGGGTTCTACAAAGATGTTGAAAAGCTTGGTCCCTTGTATAAAAGGGATGTTGAAAGGCTAGATCTTGAAATACCATTCGGAGATGGTAATAGTGTGATGGTATATGGAGTCACGTATGGAGTGTGACTTTGAGTCTAGCTACAAGACTCATAAATAAAGAGAATCGCTTGTTGGGAGGCAACCCAATCTTTTTAATTTTATGCACGTGTGTTTTAATTCTTATTTATTGTTTTTATATGTTTGAATGTTGTAGGTCCTAGGTTTAGGATCTAACTAGCCTTTGTAAGACGATAGATAACTTGGATAAATCCAAATCAACTATATGAGAGACACTGACTATGAATATCAAGTGTTAATGCGGAATCTTAACACAAGAATAAAGAAGAAACGATAATACTAATTTGCTATTAAGCTCTATGCTTCTATTGATATTTCTCAATACGTACATCTTAACATTGTGCCTTAGGGTTCCTCTTATACACAAAGGAAACCCTAATGGGCTTTACAAACGTCAAAGGATAATACATATCCTTTCCTTAAGATATCCTCCTGATATCTCAAAGATAACTATTACTAATCTAGTTACATAAACAGACTTAAATATTAACCAGAACTAACATGAACCCAAAGTACTAACTCTAGTACTGCTACTCAACCAGTACTAACTTAGTACTAGCCAGACTTAACTAAGTACTGCCAGTGAATAACTTAATACAAACCGAACTACTATTACTACCAAGAGACTTAACTATTCTACTACCGGATATGATAAGTCCGTTACAATCTATTTTCCCAACAATCCTCCCCTAACTTGATCTTCACTTGTGAACTTCAAGTTCCTTCAACCATTCTTGATCTTTACTTTAAACACTTTAAGCTTCCTGAGGATGTTGTAAATAGAATTCTTCAAGTTGTTTCTTGATCCGTTCAACACTTCAAGTCTCTCTTTTTACTGTATTTGCAGCAACTATTTCTTCAAAGCTCTTCAGCAATCCATCATATCAGCCACATTGACATATTATTACATCAAATCATAAAACAGATTTATGTCTATTCTCATACACTACCAGGTATGTTAACTCCTGTGAGAGGTGAATATCATTGAAAAATTTTAACTGGATTTGATGTCTCTTTACCCAGTTAAGCCATTCACTCTTGGAGTAGTCAGTCCTTTGGACTCACCAGTAAGGGTGTATGTCCATGTTAACTTCAAAGCCATTTCCAACTCTTAGTAACATGAAACATTGGCGTGAGGTATGAATTTCATATGGATCTTTTGCAACCATTACACAACCATTAACGGATTTGATATGCCTTTACCTGTACCGTTTGCTCAGGCTAGTCTAGATCCTTGGGCACCTAGAAAAAAGGTAAATTCCATGGTGGATTGAAACCATGTCAACTCTTTATACATAAACTTGGTGAGATTATTATACCATCCACTGTTTTTTGGTAAAGTGTCAACCAACATAATAAGGATTTGCAATTTGTCTTTACCATAAGCCATAATCTTATGGACTAGTTATGGTTTTTCCATAGCCTTTACCACAAGCCATAAACTTGTGGGCTAGCCAACTCTTCACTTAGACAGATATGGTGAGTTGAAAACCATACAACTTATTTGCAAGTTGTCAACCATAGAACGGTGATAAAGTCCTTTACCAAGAGCCGTTTGCTCCTGGACTAGCCAGTTCTTATGTTGATTAGACATGGTGAACTGATAACCATTTGTTGTATTAGTGCAAAGCACCTCCACCAAGTGTTATCCTTCTTATCTCTATCCTAGACTTCTAACTCTTCAGACTTTAATACTTCATAATACCAACTTGCTTTTAGCACATTTTAACATTTATAGCAAATTTTCATCCTGGCTATTCCTCTTGTAGTTTTCTTATCTAGAATGGCTATTGCACACACCAGCAGATAATGAATGTTCTTTCATCAACATATATATATCCATTGACTCTAAGTTCAAACAATGCACTCTACAGGACTCATAATATCTCCAACTTATGATCTTTTGCTGTCCTAATTCACTCCATATAGGATCTGTACTAAGAGGTTCTTCAAACATTTCCAAAATACATTCTCTAGTTCATCCTCTGGTCCATCCATCCCATATCTATTCATTACAATCCTATATAACTCAGTAAGATCATCTCTAGATAATAGCCTTCAACATAGCACCATCAAATCTAAATGTACAAATATCATTCCATCGCCCTATCTATTGGTAACAACTCCTTTTTCTCCTTGCTTGATGATCTTATAGGTGGCTATACTAGGTGTTTTCATAGCTACAGGAACAGGATTAATTGGAATTTTATTACCTGTGACAGAATCATCTTGCTCACTAACCTCATGTGAACCTTCAGAGTCAACCTTATCAATGTTTATGCAATCCTCTTCTTGCCATCCTTTATTCCTGCTTCTTTTTCCCCAGACATCTGGTTGTGCTCATCATCCTTTGCTTCATCATCTTTCAGTCTTTTTGGAGTCTTTGTCTGAAGCTCCTTAACCGAATAGCTTTTTCAACTAGCTTTAGTGGTTTATAAGATTCGAATGCTATGCTACATGTCAGCAAAAGAAAATGTCACCAAAGCCTCTGATTGGTCAAGATATGCAAAGAGAATGATACACGCGGGCTTACAAGAAACACACAAGGAATGAAAAATTACACTAAATCCTTTGCTAAAGAAGCACTAAGCCTCTGACACATGGATTGCCACGCTGGTAATCCATGTGCACACTTATCGATCAAACAGCCTAGAATGAGGATCCAATGATTGCAAGAAATGGACGTATGAGATTAAAAGATCAAGAGGAGCGTTTGAGACCTGGAAGCTTCTTCTCAAGCCTATAAATAAAGGGGCACCCTCACTCATAAATATATCGAGGAGTAGTTTTTAAGTAGCTTATTAAATCAGCTTATGTAATTTTCCTTTTAAAACAGTTTTTAGCTTAGTGTTTTTACTCAATGTAACTTTTATTTTAGTTTGTAACCAGTTTTAATTAGTAATAAAATTCTGTTTTTCATAATTGATCAATTGTTCTTAATGCTTTACTTTGATTCATAATTGTTTAAATAAGCTCTATTTTTGTTCACATAAGCTCATAAGTTCTTTAATCTACTTTTAAGCTGGCTAATAGCTCAACCAAGCTCTGAAAAGCTTAGTTAAGTTTTTGACACTTAATTCCACAATCAAAATTACCAAAGCTATTTAATGGAAAGGAAGTCAATCATGTAAGGACTTCCAGGACCTCACCAGCTTATCTAAGGATAAGCTGGATCTTGTTGATATCTCATTTGAGCTAAATCTTAGCCTTGTTTAGAGCAAAGGCTCCTGTAAGTTTCTTCTTTATATTCTAGCTTAAATATGTACTATTAGATTTAATCTGCTTCATCTGCTTATTGTATGCTTATTTGTAGTTTAGATCTGCTTATTACTGCTTATTTTAGTCATACTAAGGGAAAGAAGGTAGTCTCAAGCTTGGATTTTCAAGAAGAAGTTGATGCTGGTGCTGAACAAGTTAATACTGCTAAAAGAGTTAATACTGGCAGTATTAAACTTAGTACTGTTAGTGAACAACTTAGTACTGGCAGTGAACAAGTTAGTATTGTTGGTGCTAAGAAGTCTACTTCTTCTCATATGTTCTTTTGGAATGGCCATCAGCAAGATATTCTTAGCTTTCCTCTCTTTTTCAACAGCTTGAATTTCTGCAGCAGTAACTGGTGAAAGTACTCGAACAACACCATCCTTTCCAGTTGAAATTCTCTTCTTGGAGTTTCCATTCTGAATTACCTTCCATACTTCATTATCAATGTACTCAAGGTAATGCTCCATTTCCATTGCCCATATATCATACTCCTCCTTCTTCAGAATTGGGAGTTTGATATTTGAGATAGCAGTTGTTTGAGGAATCATCTGTTGTTGTTGTTTAGTTGCAGCACCAGTGTCTGATGCATCTTCATGGTTTGATTCTTCATCACTAAGATGTTGTGAGAACTCATCATTGGCAGGTTGAGACATTTTGTATAGAGTTGTGAAAGTGTGTTTGTTTGTGATCTAGTGATTCTTCTTTCTCAGAGTCCCTCGAAAGGCTCTGATACCACTTGTAGGTCCTTGGTTTAGGATCTGACTAGCCTTTGTAAGACGATAGATAACTTGGATAAATCCAAATCAACTATATGAGAGACACTGACTATGAATATCAAGTGTTAATGCGGAATCTTAACACAAGAATAAAGAAGAAACGATAATACTAATTTGCTATAAAGCTCTATGCTTCTATTGATATTTCTCAAAACGTACTTGTAACATTGTGCCTTAGGGTTCCTCTTATACACAAAGGAAACCCTAATGGGCTTTACAAACGTCAAAGGATAATACATATCCTTTCCTAAGATATCTCCTAAGATATCTCTAAGATAACTATTACTATTCTGTTACATAAACAGACTTAACTATAAACAGAACTAACTATGACCAGTACTAACTCTAGTACTGCTACTCTACCAGTACTAACTTAGTACTGCCAGACTTAACTTAGTACTGCCAGTATTAACTTAATACTAACAGAACTAACTATTACTATCAGACTTAACTGTTATACTACCAGTATTAAGTCTGTTACAATCTATTTTCCCAACAAATGTTATGTGATCATGCTTTTTTTGTTTTTAACTTCATCTTAATTATATACAAAGGTATTTTTCATGAAATAAGTGTAGAGAGGAACTATTTGGTTAATAAGAACCACATCAAACATGTAAAAATAGATAATTTAGGTTAATTCACCTTTTATGTTTGTTTGTTTTTTTTGATTGAGTCATATTTTTGTACTAACTGTTCTCATGGTTTATGCATTAATTTTTCCAGAAAATAATTAATAGGATTTTTGTAGAAATTTTTCCAGAAAAACAAACACGTAAAACCTGTCAGGTCCTCATGACGGCGTCAGGCTTGTAAAAAAAAGGGAAAAACTGATTTTTTTCAAATTTATTTTTGTTAAAATTCCAAAATTATTATTTTTCTAGATTTTTGCAGAATGCTACGTTAAGAGTAGCATAAATATTCTATATTTATTGTTTTATTAGGATTTAGATTTTGATTATAATGGGTTGTATATTATTTATCGTCGATTTTATGCGGGTATAGTTGTTTTTGTCTTTGATTTTCAAGTTATATTGGATAAGGAGAGTCTTGGAGCTCTTAGAATTTCCATTTGGACAATTCTTGGATGAGAATTTTGCCGGATTATCTTATTTCTTCTTCGACATTGAGCAAACCAGGGGAGTACTATTTTCTTTCGCCTTTCATATATTCTTTCCTTTCTCGTTTTTTGGGTACTTTTAGAGCATTGGAGACAATGTTCAATTTAAGTGTAGGGAGGGTAATGGAAGCCTTAGAAACTATCCATTCTTTTGCATTTGTTGTGTCCTTAAAAAGATGTGTAATATACCGAAACATAGTTTAGGACAATAATTTTTTCGGCCCCAATTAATTTTTTTAGCATATATTGGTAAAAACGGTAGTTTTAGAAGCGTCTCAATGAATTGATAATTGACTAGCACAAAAACCTTACCACTTAAATAATTTCCACCCCAAAATATGAGGTTCACCTCTAGATCTTTAGGGATATAAAAGCATTCAACTTTAATGCTTGTGAGTGTACCGATAGTATATTAGATTCCAGAATTTGTTTTAGTGATGCACAAGAGCGTAGTGTGGCGGCATAGCCAAGCCTCAAGCTTTAGCGTAAGGCGTTGTGTTCTAGCGTTTTTAAGGCGTGACTCAAGGCAGCAAAAAATATTTATAGAGTGGTCAATATTAGTTAGCTACTAGGCTTAAAATTGAGTTATGGAGTTACTAAACCCGAATCCCATACAACCCAAATCATAAATACTTGTAAATAAACTCAAGTCCATGAAATCTTTTAAAAGCTTCAAAAAAGGCGCGCTATAGCGCGCTTTATCACGCCTTATCGCGCTTTATAGCATGCCACGCCTAAAGACGACGCATTGACCTGTTTCGTAACGTGGAGGCCACGCCTCGTGCTATAGCGCCGCTATGGCGTCGCTATAGCACGCCTTTTAGAACACTGGTGATGCATCTCGAGACTGCTAGTGAGATCACATTTATTTGATTAGGATTTACTAAGTGATAAGAGGCATTATGAAAACCCTTGTTTTTAGCCTGCGTTGTTATAGTTATGATGATCTCATTGGTCATATAATTACCCCCACACCATTGCTATGCACTCATATTTAGTGCAAGGTACCCCTAGTTTACCCCTCTGAGCTTATCTTTTTTGCGGTTCTCAAGATTTTCTGGTGGATTCCGGATTATTATTGAAGAGCATTCTTTACACCCCACTAAAATGTTACACCAAAATCGCTTTATTCCCCCTTGTTTGTACTCATTTTTAGTACATTATTATGAACGTAATTGTTTAACCCTAAATTGTGCCTAATTACATGGTTGCTAAGTCGAGTCATTTGGTAGTGTATACAATTTTGAGACTATTGGGAATTGATAACATCAAATACTTTATGTTTTTTAATATCAAAATCCCTTATAAATTGCTCATAATTTCTATATTTCTGTAGAAATGTGTACTTAATTCCATCCTATTTTGGTTTTAGGAAAATATGAGCTTTGGAGCAGAAAGACACGGAAATGAAAGGGTGTGTTGTGAAAAATGCACTAAGGAGGTTTTCCAAGAAGAAACTACGGTGTAGCTGACCCATAGGGACTACACTGTAGCCATGACTTAACCAAATTTGGCAACTTAGATCAAGACCAACTACGGCGTAGTTGGCCCATAGGGACTACGTCGTAGCCCGCATGATGAAATTATACTTGAAGGAACTACGACGTAGCTCCACACCAAGGGCGACACCAAAGCTAATGAAGATTACGCGTAGATATTTGCATTTAGGTAACTACGACGTAGCTCATCACTTATGGCTATGTTGTAGCTTATACGAACCTATAAATACTTGGCCCATGCTCTGCCATTTAACACACATTGTAGAGGGAAGTCAGAAAGGACGATTATAGCTGCTTTAGGAGTCATTTTTCAACTTCTATCACCACCATTCCATGGGAGGATTAACTTTTAATCATTTTTTTATTATATTTGTAAGATTTATAATGTTTAATCGATCAATGGTTATTATATATTTTACATTTTTTAGCATGAGTGGCTAAGCACCCTAAGTGCTAGCCTAGTTATGTATTTATTGTTATAATTATGCTTGTTTCTTATTTCTTGCTTATTATTGTTCATTTATGTTGTTTAGTGCTTATTTGTCAATTTCCTTTAAGAATTGTGAGTTAAAACAACCCATTAAGTTTTAAAACTTAAAAACAAGTCATTAAAGGGGTGTTTGGGTCAAGCATGAAAACGGGTCAAAATGGTTTGGTATGGGTTGGGGTCATAGAGTTAGATTTAGCTTAAGTATTTGAGCTTATTTAAGTCTGTTTTTCTAAAGCTTTTTAGTCAAAACCTGTTTTTAAGTTGTATAAAGTGTTTTTTGAAACTTTTGTTTTTTAAAAAAAGAGATACAATGGCTCATTTGGATAAGCCATTGTCAACTTGAGTTGTGGTTCAAAAAATGTGTCATTTGTGTGTTGAAACAAGTTTTTAAAGTACCTTGAGTCATTTGACTTCTTGAGTCAAAACTGCCAAAGTTTTAAGTGTAATTTTTATAAAAGCAAAAAGCCCTTTTTCATTCTCTAAAATCAGCAGGTTTATTAGTGTTTTAGGTTCTAAAAAAGTGTGCACAAGTTCATTTCTTGATGTTCTTAATCTGTTTTAACTTAGCTTTTTTATTTGAGCTTATTTGACAGCTTATTGAAAGCTGTCAATATTAGTCCTATTCCTTAGATAAAGTGCCCTGGTGCTAGGGGCCCATTTTTTAGCAGTCTTTTCTAGCTTATTAGTATACCTTAGCCTTAGCTTTTAGCTTATCTTAAGAGCCAATAAGCTCTTTGTTAAGCTCCCTTAGTTTCAGACCTTAAAAATCCCTTTTAGTTGCTTATTTTTAAGCCAAACATCATGTCCCTAGGCTTAAATTTTACACTAGCAGTACTAACTCTTAAGTTAGTACTGCTGAGTGTTTAAGCTAATTTTTGGCTTATTGGGCTTTTCTTATTTGCTTATTCCTGCTCCTATTTGCTTATAAAGTTGGTGTGTAAGCTGTGTGTGCTTATTTTTCCATTTCCTTGGCTTATTTGTGTCAACAGTTAAAGAGACTTAGCTATTTTTAAGCCTTAAGCTTAAGTTAAGTGTCTGTTTAAGTTTAAGCCCCTTTTTAAGCTTATTTAGTTGTAGATTTTAGCTTTTTATTGCTTATTTAGGATAGGGCAGTTAATCCTTTTAGCTTAATAGTTCAAGTGTTAGCTTATTAGTTCAAAAAAGTTTTCCAAGACTTTGCCTTTTGCCTTAAGTTAGTTTAAGCTTCTGTCAACTTAAGCTCTCTTTTTTTTAGCTTATTTAGTTATAGATTTTAGCTCATAGTGCTTATTTAGGATAAGTTAGTTAATTCTCTTAGCTTATTTGTCCAAGTTTTAGCTTAAGTGTCCAAAAAGTCCAAAAGACTTAGCCATTTTAAGCCTTAAGCTTATTTAAGCAAAACTGTCGATTTAAAAAGCTCTTTTTCAGCTTATTTATAAGCTTTCACAAAAAGTTGTAGTTTTAAAAATTGATAAGCTCAATAAGCTTAACAACTTTGGTTCACAAAGTTTTTCATAAAAAAAAGGGAAGACAAGGGGTGACCCGGGTGAGCAAGACTCGAACCCGGGCCTCTACCCTCGATACATCCCTTTTATAACTCCACTCTTACCGCTGCGCCCTTGGGACTTTTTCATTAAAGTCCCAAGTGGTTTATTATTTAACCACATTTTAGCCTTATAGGCTATAAGCTGTTTACAGCTTATTTTCGGGCTTATTTATAAGCCAATTTTTAGTTTCTTATTTTTCGTAGGTAGTATTTAGTGTCTAGTATTTTAGGTAAATTTTTCAGAATTTTTAAAAGTAGTTTAGTATTTTTTATAATTTAATTTAGTTAAAAGTTTAAAAAATTCATAAAAAATACAAAAATTATCAAAAAAATATTTTTCTTTTTTAGAAAATTTTCTTTAGTCATATAGTTTGTAGGAAAAATATAAAAATTTTCGTAGGGTCATTTTTGTAACTTTTTGATTTTTAAAGAACGGGGCTCGGGTGCGGTTTTTGTCTTGACTCGTTTTTGGGTCAAACGACCTCCGTTTTCAGTCTAGTCTTTTTCATTCTTCGTTATTAGTATTTTGAAGATTTTAGGTTTTTAACCCTTTGTTCGGGATTCGTGCTCTCGTTTTCTAGCTTAATTTCATAATTGGCTTTCCACACTCTCAAATTATTTTTCTCCTTCAAACTCCAATCTTCCGACTGTATCGATTTTCCAGCACAGCTTCATTGGGGATTAACGACCCGGGAATAGTCTATACTGCTCCTGGTTACATTGATTTGTTGTTTTTTTTAGATTATATATTTTATTATATATAGTTTGAAAAATTAACTATCAAGATACAAAGTCAAAGCTTAAATTGTATGATAGGTTGTTTTTCATCATGTTAGGAACTTTCTCAGTGGTTTGTGTTGGATTTGGTATGCTAGTAGGTAAATAATTTAATGGTTTAGGTCTTATCTTATCTTTATAATGTAATGGTTTAGGTGTAATGTTAGGATCTTTGTTAATGTTTGATGTTTGTAATTGTTAACTATGATCTTTTTCAGTAATGTATGATATTTCTCACTAATGTGTAATCTTTGTTAATGTAATGGTCAAGGTTTGAATTCAAATGATAAAATGCTTACTAGTCAACACTGAAATAGCTTGGGATGTAAGATTATGGTATTAGATGGTAGTTTATTGTAGTTTAATTTGGATAAAGTTGATCCCCTGCAGTCTTAAGGGGTGTTTGGTTAACAAGTACTTTAACCTGCAAATGCAAGTTGCAAATGCAAGATGCAAATGCAATCTGCAAATGCTTGCTTGCAAATGCAAGCTACAAACAAATAACATAACAAACTGCAATAACACGCAAACAAAGAGAACATAATCACCATTACATAAGGTTTTATAAAGTATATAATTACAATTACATAAGTCATAAACACAAACAAAGGTTTTAAAGAATACAAAACACAAACAAAGCTAACATCTAATACATGTTAGACTACAATGTCAGACTACCCAAAATACTTTGATCTTTAACAAGAACATGATCAGATTCCATATGACACCTTTCTTTTCCCTTTTACCTTATCTGCACAAATTTTAGATTTCCCCACTCCCATTTCGTTCTTAATTTCTTCCCATGTAGTAACATTTGCTAGTCCAAACACACATCCTGTGACTGGTACATAACTTTTGACTTTTGGATTGTGTTTGTGTGAAACTGGTATATATTTACCTTTGGACATTGCATGGTTACATTCATGAATGCAATCCTTATCAGTGGTATCCTTGTCTGTGATATCATTGTCTGTGTTTTCCTTGTCTGTGCTTGGAAAATAGTTCCATGATTGATATTTCTCAATATCATTATATCTATAATAATCTAGCAATCCTTGTACTGATGGCCCCTCAAATATAGGAACACTTGCTTTTGATGGCCTTTTCCTGTCATCTAAGCTGTCTGAACTAAGTACAATTATTTTTTTACAAAACCAACATTTGTCAATCATATAAGCAAAACCAACAAGTAGAATTAGCACATAATATCCTTACTTCATTAACCAAAACACAAACCATTCTAACATCAGATATTCAGTTAGAGATATATTGTTTTACAAGTACATAATGGATTAACATCTACTACCATTACATAAGGACCAAAATACCAAAATACATAAAAAGGTAAAATCAGCTTCCTTTGATAATCTTCATCTTCCCTTTCTTCTCTTCTGCATAAGCCATAGTTGGGGGTATCTTTACTCCAAAGGTCTTGCTAAGAATAGCATCCCAGGTCTCAGCATTTGCAAGCCCAAGTACACCATTTGTTATTGGTACACGGCTTTTGATAATGAGGGTTTTAGGTGATCTTTGTAGCTTAGCCTTTAACCTAGATGTTTGTAGCTTAGCATTTGACCCACATGCTTGTATTTTAGCCAACATACATCCTTTATCCTTAGAAGATGCATCAGATGCTTGTGCTTTAGCCAACATACATGCTTTAGCCTTTGAAATGTCTGAGAAAGAAGGTTTTGCATCACTCTCATTACCTCCCTTGTCCTTGTACTCATCTGATAAATAGCCATACCATTTTAGCAAACTCTTAGGTGGTCCTCTGTATTCTGAAGAGTCATACGCAATCTCCTCGGAAGTGCTAATTTAAGAAGTGCTAGATGAGTCTGAGGTGTTGTTGTCAGAGTCTAAGCTGTTTTTGTCTGAGCTAGTATCTAAGTTGATAGCAATGATTTCTGCAAGGCAACAACAAACTCCTAAACTGGATCATATCTAAACAAAACAAATTGCAAATATAATCCCATTCAATCCCATTCACCCTAAATATTCAGGCTACATTGTCCTAATATAAACACTCATTTAAGACCTCGGTTAAACACATAATCTAACAAATAAGCATAAAAGCTAAAATATAAGCAGATAAGCTAACATATAAGTAGATAAGGACATTACCGTTTCTCTTCGACATGTTCAATTGGTGGGTGAATTAAGGTTTACTGGGGGTGAATTAGGGTTTACTGTGGGTGAAATACGGTGACTTCGCGTTCTTGGTCGGTAAGGAAAGAGTTAATGTGTTATGAGTGAGGGTGGAGTTAAATAAATGGGTAAGGGGAATGGTTTTGTAAAAAAAATTAAAGGGTTAAAGTGTAACATTGGTAAAGGTTGTTTTGGTATTAAAATCTGTCACGTCAGATTTTTTACTAATCATGGCTACAATAGGAAGATTAGCATTTTTCAGGCACACAAAAGAATAATTAAAAGATGAATGACTACAAAAGAAAAATAGGGTAACTTCGATGCATTTTTAGACCATTTGCCATAAACGAAAATGTAAATTTTTACAGGTTACTAACAGGTGGGCGATAAAAAAACGACCATATTAGCATCAATTTGAAAGTTCAGGTACCATATAAGTAATTTTTTTAATACACATAACATATCGGTATATTTAAAAAGAGTAAATTACACCATTCGTCTTTGTGGTTTATGCCAAATTCGTAATCTCGTCCCTATTTCTTTTTTTTGCATGAATCGTCCCTATCTCGAAACTATGTAACACCATTCGTCCCTATCTCATGTTTTTTGCATGAAACTATGTAACACCATTCGTCCCTATCTCTTGAGATAGGGACGAACGATGTTACATAGTTTCGAGATAGGACGATTCATGCAAAAAAAATAAGGTCGAGATTAGAGATTTGGCCTAAACCACAAGGACGGACGGTGTAATTTACTCATTTAAAAAATTACGTAGCTATTTAGTGGCTTAAACACTAATTTTATTATAAATTTTCAATCATGTTCTTTATAAAAGGTTCTACGTTAAACATTCATTTTAATTCAATATCTAATAACTAACACGAATTAAGCAACTTCTAACCTGGTTATAAAAAACTATTTTTCTGAGATAAATATTAAATGTTTGGATGAAAAAATATTTTTCTACTTAAAAAAAGCAGATAAGCATTAAAAAAAACAATCCCAAACACCCTCCAACTATGTAAATATTCATTTGATTTAAAGTCGATAGGTTGCATGCGAATTATAATAAATGTTAACCATTTAGAGTCACAATTGGTCAATTGGACGATATTTATGGATCATGGTTGGTTCGGGTAAGATAGATATGTAGTCTAAGTATTTCATAAATCTCACCAATTGGTCATTAAGATGTAGGGTTTTGGGAAATATGTATGTGGTTCATTTTCGAGAATGAAGGTCCAACTACACGTACGTACCCAGGGAAAGAATTCAGAGTTATTGCATGTCGAGTATGAATATGTGGTAGGCACTCACAAGTGCAATTATGTACTCCGAATTATATTGGTACTACATGTATAGCTATAAATATCTACAATAACAACCTATAATACACAATCCTACCAAACGAAGTATGACGAAAATAGGATGTAAAAAGATATACTCTAACCGAAGGTAAATGAACTGCTTCCGTAAATATTATATTGGTACTACATGTATAGCTATAAATATATACGATAACAACCTATAATACACAATTCTACCAAACGAAGTATGAAGGAAGTAGAATGTAGATCGAAAGATATAAATTATAAACATAAAATATTAAAGTTTGCTCTTTTAATCATAATTTTTTAGAATTTTTCAGCTATTTTTGTTAAGTGTTATTTTAACGAGCCGATTTATAATTATTTTTTAAAAAATATTAAAGTTTGCTCTTTTAATCATAATTTTTTAAGCTCCGTCTCTACTTGTTCCATATTATCATTATATGTAGACTTTGTTGATATGTGTTTACACTTTGGCTAAGTTAAAAAAAATTCCAAGGGTTTAGATCATCTCTTAATTGTTTGAAAATTCCTTATGTAGGAGGAATTTCTTGTTGCAAATTGTACGCACCTTTTCATTATATTGGTTTTATCACTAATCTATACAGTATTTTGTGGAAGCGTGAAAGACATGCATGCATGTGGTATGAAGAAATTACGGTGGATCATATCCGTGTTTTATTGCCGGTTTTACCCTTCGTAATTCACATGCAACGAAACCCGACGAGAAGATGAAAACATAGACTAAATTATTTACTATTATTCTCGCAATTCAAGGACTCGTTTTATAATATACAACTTTGACCAAAGCATAACCAACTCATACCAATTCAAGGACATGTTCAATTCCATTAGAGTTATATATTTTCAACTTGTTTTCTATGAATCATGAATTCAGTTTAGAACTGAACTAATTCTACTTGTTATTGTAAATAAAGTTTTATATATCGACTGTCTTCATTACTAAATTTGCTTGCCAAATGTAGTACAGAATATATGGAACCTAGCTATTTGGTTATACAAGAGATTGTGTTCATCATATCACTGGAACTTGACATTGTTCTACTTATTTCAATTCTGTAACAAAATTTTGCAGACGATCAGCGAAATAACAACGTTTGTCTATATTGCTGAAAATCAAAGATGGACGACGTCGAAGCTCTGTTAAACGATAGACATTGGTGGCAAGCAAATGTAAACGAGTAAAAATCTAAAGAGGCATGTGTGATGTCGAAAAGCACACGCTCTATACGATATGTTTGCTTGTGAGTG
>BQNB010119410.1:5786-20819 GCA_026074375.1 Tanacetum coccineum
CCTCACACAACTAGCACACTTGGTTTTATCTCTCCAAAGTAGCACAAGCTGCAAGTCCAAGACTTTGGCTATAAATAGAGTTTTTTTGTAAGCCTTTGAAGCATCTAGTTTTTAGTTTTTTTAGTAATCAGTAGTTTTTAAATAATTTTAGTTTTTAAGTCATTTACAGCTTTTACTTTCAGCTTTGTAACATTTTCAAGTTTTAATGCAAGTTTGAGTTTTTAAGTCAATTTACCATTTCAAGTGTTAAGTCTCTTAATTGTGTTGTATTTGTGTTTCAAAAAGCTCTCAACACAGCTTGGTTATAAGCTGTTTTCATTAAGAAAGATAAAAAAGGTTAAGTAGTTAAGAGAAAATCACACAAAGATCACTCAAAATATACCACAGCTTATTTATTGGATGATAAGCCAGTTCTGGATGGGCTTA
Source organism: Tanacetum coccineum (assembly GCA_026074375.1). NCBI lineage: Eukaryota > Viridiplantae > Streptophyta > Magnoliopsida > Asterales > Asteraceae > Tanacetum > Tanacetum coccineum. Next base: position 6,213 of record BQNB010119410.1, read on the forward strand.
TGGACTAACACTAGCTTGTTTTATACAAGCTAGAGCTTGTAGATTTGTTGTTTGACCCTGTTTTGAGCAAGGGTGTAGTAAGTCTCTCTTTTTCTTACTTTACTTATCTATTGCAGAACTGCTAGTTTATTTGATACAACTGTTAGTTTTAAGTTTATACTGCTAGACTAATTCATGCTTATTTAAGTGCTTATTATGGATTGAAAATTGCTTATAAGTGTTTTACTTTGTTATTTGATAATCTGTTTTTAATAAGTTTGAAATAAAAATGATTTTTGAAAAAGTTAAAGGCTGTTTTGAACAAGCAGTACTAACTCTAAGTTAGTACTGCTAGTTCACTTTTGGAACAGCATTAACTTAACACTACCAGTACTAACTCAAAGTTAGTACTGCTAGTTCATTTTCCTGGATTTCAAAGGTAACAGTACTAACTTACACTAACAGTATTAACTTACACTAGCAGTACTAACTTAAGTTAGTACTGTCAGTTAAAACTGTTAGTACTGTTTGTTCATTTTAGCTTATCAGCTTATTATTTCAGCTTATTTAAAGATTGTTTCAGCTTTTTAGAGTAGATTAAACCATTTTCCTTTACTTTCTTTAGGGGTAAGCTTATTAAAGCTTATTTTCCTTTTTAAAATATTTTCACTAGTGTATCAGTTTGTAGCTTTTTAGCTTATTTATCATTTTAGTTTATTCTAGTTGGCTATTCCAATTACTAAGTGCTTATTAAGGTTAGGTGAACTTCTGTTTTAGCTTGTTTGCTTATTTATTAATTCTTTAAGTCTTGTTAGCCTAGCAGTACTAACCTTAAGCTAACAGTACTAACTTTAGCCTAGCAGTACTAACTCCAAGTTAGTACTGGTAGTTAAAACTGTTAGTACTGTTGTTAGTACTGTTGTGTTTATCTTGTTAAATTTAGCTTAATTGCTTTTTGTATTTGCTTATTTAGAGTTAGTTTAGCTTATTTAACTTATCTTAAGTTTATTTGAGCTTATTTGTGTCTTAGTTTAAAGTTTTAACGTGTTTTTGTCATTCCTAGTCTTGATTCTTGTTCTAGTTTATTCTCTTTGCTATTTTTATGTGTTTTTGCTTATTGTTATAAATTTTAGTGCCAAATCATTCCTTGTGACATCCAAACACAAATCATCAATCGTCTTGCGATTTTCCATTTCAGCCTCGTTGGGACATAACGACCCGGAGACACCCTATACTGCTTCCGGTTTTCTTGATCTCGCGTGATTTCGTCCCTCGGTGTATTTATATCACATATAGATAGGTTTTAAGGGGTGAGTTTGCGCGAGTCAAATTTTGGCGCCGGCTAAACCTCCCTCACCGCGACTTCTGTCAAGGTGTCCTCAGTTTCCTCGGGCACGCCGTTTTTTACCGACGATTCATTCAGGACTTTTCAAAAATTGCCCGTCCTATGACTCATTTGGCATTAAAAAGAGACTCCATTTTGTCTTTTCTGTAAGAGTGTTATCGATTCTTTTAATACACTCAAAAGAAAATTAACTGAGGGCCTATGCCAGATCTTAATGCTCCCCAGACTGGGACTTGCCCTTTGAACTAATGTGCGATGCTAGCGACTTCGCAATTGGGGCAGTCCTCGGGCAAAGAAAAAACAAGCATTTTCAACCTATACACTATGCTAGCAAGACTATGAACGAGGCTCAAACTCACTACACTACTACAGAAAAAGAATTACTTACTGTAGTGTATGCCTTTGAGAATTTCGGTCATATCTTGTTATGTCCCAAGAAGCATAGTGCATACTGACCACGCTCTGCCATCAAGTATCTCTTTTGCAAAGAAGATGCTAAGGCAAGACTCATGCGGTGGATTCTTATTGCTCCAAGAGTGTTACATTGATGTTCTGACAAAAAGAGGAGCTAAAATCTTGCTGCCGATCATCATCAAGACTGGAAAATCCTCACCAAGATAGTTTCGAGAACAAGGAAATAAATAAGCATTTCCTCCGAAACCCTTGGATCTATTGCTCTTAAAGATGATAGTAGCCCCATGGTTTGCACCGATTTGCAATTACCATCGGGAAATTGTTATCAAGGGAACGAATCCCAACAAAAAAAATAAATTCTTAAGGAGTCAAGCATTATTTCCTAGATTGATCCCTATCCTGTTAAAAACTGTGCTGATCAGTGATAAGACGTTGTGTTTTCTGGGCAAGAAGCTTTAGACTTCTCAAGCTTTGCCACAGTGGACCTACTGGGGGGACACTATGGTGAGAACTACATACAGCAAAGAAAATCTGTTGGATTCAGGAATTCTATTGGCCCACCATCTCAAGGATGCCCATGACTTTGTCCACCACGTTGTTACATCTGTCAACGTCAAAGGAAAAATTACGCAACGTGATGAGATGGCCACAAAACGCCATCTAAGTTTTGGCGAAACTCTTTACATCTGGGGCAATTGATTTTATTATGGGCCGTTCCCGTCTTTAAGAGGGAACAAGTACATACTTCGTGGCTGTTGACTACTTGTTCAAAATGGGGTTTGAGAGCAAAAGCCGCTCCCCACCAATGATAGCCCCGAGATGGTTTGTAAATTTTTGAAAACACACCTCTTCTCTCGATTTGGTGCACCCCGACTATCATAAGTATCGCGGAACTCACTTTGCATATGACCAATTTAACACAGTCATGCTTAAGTACGGATGTCACTCATCGCTCTCAACCGCAATCACTGAGAAACCCACAAACAAGTGGCAAGTGAGGTGTCCAATCGTGGGTTTAGATAAAGCGTATTCTTGATGAGAACCGTGGGAGAAAATCCGTGCCTCCTGTCGGATAAATAGATAGATGCTTTATGGGCCTTCCGCACAGCTTACAAAACACCCATACGAATTGTACTCTCCATATAAGCATGTGTACAGGGAAGGCATGTCATCTACCGATCCGAGCTAGAGCACAAAGCCTACTGGGCTCTCAGCATACAAATTTATGTTCATACCTGCGGGTATGCTCACAGGAAAAGTTCAACTGAATGAACTAAATGAACTTCGTGATCATGGCCTAACGAGAACCTTTGATCTATAAAGAAGAAAACCATAGAGGATAAACACGATGCTAAGATCAAAACCGCGTTTTCAAACGTTGGTGATCGGTGTCCTCCTCTTCACTCTATACTAAAGAATTTTTCTCGGGTAAATTGAAATCCCGTTGAGTGGACCATTCACCAATGTCCAATATTTCCTTATGGCACTGTCGAGTTATCTTCAGAACTCAGCCCCAACTTTAAAGTGAATGGCATCGTATCAAAACATTACTTTGGAGGTGACGTACCAACACGAGGTTGTCCCCGGATCTCCAAACGTTCCCATGGACAATAAATTCGGGGGACGGTTCGCCGCGGCAAGCGTCGGGACCCTTAAACAATCGCTTCGTTGGAGGCACCGCCATGCTTATCCAGTCTATCTCTTTTCTTTATGGCTAATAAGTGTTTTTTGAGGTGAGAAGCTTGCATTTTCCATTACCCGGTTTTTGTCCATGTTTTGTTGCGTTTGTTATTTTATGTCCAAGGATTTCCCGGATTGTGAAAGACTCTCAGTGCTTGCAGTTATTTCACATGAGTTTCACATCCCTCAGCTTCAGTTGGGAATCCAGTATATCCCAAATCTAATCGACAAACGTTTTATCTTTGGCACACTTCATAAACGGCCTTAGATATACGTTAAGTACCCTTCAAAACATCGAGGACGATGTTTAGTTCTAGTATGGGGGGGGGGGGGGGAATCATCGATTTGATTTTTGCCTGCAGTCGTTGTTATCACGTAATCCCGTTTTAAATAAATTAACCACCAAAAATTTTTTTGCAAGAAATACCAAAAAAAAAAATGAAAAATTTAAAAAATTCAAAAATAAAAATAAGTGTTTTTGTCACAGTTTTGACTTTCAAATGGGGTAGAATGAGAATCATTTTTTGACTACAGCCAGTCGATCAGGGCATATGCGTTAGAGCCCAAGCTAGTTCCTCAACTTACCACTGGTAGGCTAAGCTCTCACGAATTCGATGCTTCGAATTTAATAAGGTGAAGACAAGAAGTGATAGAGTTAAATATAAAGTTTATTTGCCGAGCAATATTCTTCTAAAAACTTATATGATAACTTGTGGCTTTTTCCTCCATTAGCTTCTAATCCACCTAATCATACGTGCTCCAATTCAATTCACCTAAGTCAATCATGTTATTGAAAAGCCTTCAATTTGTACCTTGATTCTTAAAACGAGATTTTTTCTGTTCTTAATAAGCCCGAAGTTAAAATGCAAAGAAACATGAATGAAGTATGAAGTGCAAAAAATGCATGGAATATTGAAATTTTGCCAATGAAGCATAACATTTGATTATATGGAGCATAGTAAAAGATGTGTCGTGATCTCCTACTTCTACCGCTAACCACGAGGGTGGGGGTCCAAACTAAAACATCTTTATTTCTAAGGATTTGGTGTGTTGTGATGTCTCACCAGGAAGCGAGGTCTAGGTGAGGGTTCAAACTAAGACACATATCCTTAGCCATATTAGGAAGAAGGTGTTGATGTGATTTCCCACTACGCTAGCAACAGGGTGGGTTTTCAAACTAAGAACATCGTCGTCCTAATTCATAGTATCTACTCCTCCAGAACATCGCACACAACAAGATGCACCGAAGAGCGCGATACCCCAAGCACTCAGGTCTTCCACACCACATCAACCAACTCTGCGCGTCATACTACACACTATCCTATAATCATATCCACATTGCTCGGCATCACATTTCTACAAATTGCTTACACAAACCTTAACACTTGAACTAACACTAAACTGAGCTCTACTCTCTTCAACGACATCTCATCTTCTATTCTAAAACACACATCCAAGTTCACCCAGCAGTCACAACAGATCACCGTCTTTCAGACTACATGGAGGGAGGTATGAGATCGAGATCATCTTGAATCACGACTGAAGGAGGAAGATGAAGTGTGACTAGTGGGGTTGAGGGTTGTTAAGTAAGTAGCACACGATTTAAACCAAAAAAGTTCATGTGGGGAGCACACACACACACAACTTCATAGTAGAGTCGTGAAGCATCACTACTGAACCACTTGATTAAAAGAATCTTGTTTAATTGCTTGTTTTGGAACTAGTGAAAAATCGGGGACGATGAATTTATCCGTCAGGACATCCGTAGATTATTCTATGGGCGTTTCTCATTCTATGATCCCAATGTTGTTATAATAAAGGAAGTCAAACAGGTAGAAAAAGAAAAAATCCAAAAATATTAGGAATAGTTTTAAGTGTACAAATAAAAAAATGTGAAAACAGGGATCTTTGTCGAAGCTATTGATTCTTTATTTCCCCTTGACAAACACTTAGCTACTTTTCAAGGTTATTAGTCGAGGGAGATCGAGATTCTTAGTTTTCGTAAATGCTTACTATCATAGATTGCGTGAGGACACGGCAATACCCTTAGTAATGGGGGATTTTGGTATGTGCTAAATACTAAACACATACTTTTTTTTTTTATATTTTTTTTTTTTTATTTTTTTTTTTTTTTTTATTTTATTTTTATTTTTTTTTATTTTTTTTTTTTTTTTTTTTTATTTTTTTTTGTTTTTTTTTTTGCTTAGGGTTTTATTTTTATTATTTTTTTTTTTATTTTTTTTTTTTTTTTTTATTTTTTTTTATGTTTTTCTGTTTTTTTTTTTTTTTTATTTTTAATTTTTTTTTTTTATTTTTTTTTAATTTTTTTTTTTTTTTTTTTTTTTTTTTTTTTTTTTTTTGTTTTTTTTTTTAATTTTTGTTTTTTTTTTTTTAGTTTTTTTTTTTTTTTTTTTTTTTTTTTTTTTTTATATTTTTTTTTTTTTTTTTTCTTTAATTTATATTTAGTATTTTATTTTTTTTTTTTTTTTTTTTTTTTTTTTTTTTTTTTTTTTTTTTTATTTATTTTTTATTTAACGATATTATTATTTTATTTTTTTTTTTTAATGGAACAACGGGGGTAATAATAACAAAATAAAACAATAAAAATCTTTGTGGCAACAAAAATAACAAAAAAACATATAAAAATAAAAACATAAAATATAAACCAAAAACAAAAAAAAAAAACAACAAAAAAAACAAAAAAAAGAAACTAGGGTAGTTGATTGCAAAAAATCAGAAAAAAAAAAAGATAAAAAAACAAAAAACTAAAAAAAAAAAAAAAAAAAAAAACAAAAAAAACAAAAAACTAAAAAAAAAAAACATATTTGAAATAGATAACAAACAAAATAAAAAAAAAAAAAAACATAAAAAAACAAAACAAGATGATAAACACTTCCCCACCAAAAAGAAAAATAAAAAAAAACACAAAAAAAAAAAATAAAAAAAACAAACACTATAATAAAAAACAAAACCGAAAAAAAACAAAAAATGAAAATACCCAAACCCCCCTCTCACCCCACCCCCCCCCCGTCCAACCCCATCCCCCACACATCAATAAAATCACAATACCATTGAGCAGTCCCGGAAAGCCCCAGACCCAGTCCTGAACACCCCCGCAAACCGACAAAACCGTGCCCCGGACTGGACAAGACACAGAGCACGACACAAGCCAAACAAAGCCTTAAAAAGTCATCCAGTCACAAAGTCAACAAAAAGGTCAACTGTAAAGTCAAAGTCAACCAGTAAACCCCGAGGCCAAAGTCAAAGAAATAATAAGTTAGGGACTGAAATTGCAAATCCCTAAAACTTAAATATAAAGAAGAAAAAGGAAAAGAAAAGAGAAGGGCATTTTTGCAATTTGCTCAAAATAACAAGTGGGGTTGGGCAGAAACTGCCAAACCCCCATAACTTGTACACCAAGACGAAATAGCCAAGATTTAAAAAACACATGGGGACTTGTTTTGGCAAGTCCCCAAAAGTTATTAACCACAAGGACCCACTGTGTAAACAACCACATAACATTTGAGGTTAAACTGCCATTTGCCCAAACAAACACCTGTTATACCCACAATGATTTTTCCTTTCCCCCTGCCGTCTTTTTCACTTCCTCAAAAACAATCACGGTCCTATAAACCCGTTTTTTATTTAACCCCATGAACCATCACCACCTCCATGGGAACAATCACTCCCCCCTCCTTCCACCACCTTTCCCAGCACAATAATGTGCCAACTTGGGCAATCCCAATCCCACAAGCCCCCCAAGACCTATTTCGACGGCTAGGATGGATTTTTGGAAGAATTAAAGGCCAAGATTAGAGGTTCCTTAACCTCTCACAAAACAAACACACCTGTGTTTGTGTGTCTACAAACAAGCACAGCAAGAAGAAAGAGAAAAAGAAGACCTAGCTTTATTTTTGGCTATAAAAGCTTTGTAAGCCATTGTGGCAAATACTCAAGTTTATATTCAGTTTATTAAGTTTTAATTCAGTTTTTAATTAAGTTTTTATTGTAGTTTAAAGTGTTTTCAAGTTAACCTCTCTTATGCATTTGTACTTTTCAGTTTTAATGAAAATTTAAGCCGTTTTTACTTCATAAGCTCTCAATAAGCTCATTTGAGCTTATTCTTGTTAATAAGCTCAAATTCAGTTTAATACTTGTTAAAAGCTCTTAAATACTGTTTTAAGTTGAATTTAATTCATAAATGTTCAATGTTGATTGTGATTATGGAAGCTTTTGGAGAAATAAGCCAATAAACGCTTATTGAGCTTATTGCTCAGATATAGGAGGCTAAGGCCATTAGGACAGTTTTTTTTTAGGCCACTCACTCAGAAATAGTGACCTTTGTCTGAGAAACAACCAAATCCAAGGTTCAATTTTCTAAATTCATTTAGCTTACTCTTTTAGCTTAAGGAATTAGCTTATTTGCTTTCAATCTTTGTAAACACATTAGTTTAGAGTTGTTATTTGGCTGTTGTAAGTTTTTATTGCATAATTTTGTGTTAAACTAGCTTATCTCTCAAAAACTGTCATTAGTATAAGCTAGTAGAGAAACTAGCTTATTTTTCTTAATAAGCTAGGATTTTTTAGTTTTAAAATAGCTTCAATAGGTCAAAATAAATAGAAGTAGATAAAGTGAGGGTTTTCAAAGTTTTAGGCTAAAAATGTGATTTATATCCCTTTGGTTGACAGTTATGAAATAAAGGGTTTTGGCACAAGGCAAAACGGTCTCATTAAAAGGCTTTTTTAGTATGGGTTAGAGGTCATGAGGTTAGTTTTAAGTTTTAAGTTTTAAGCCCCATTTTAAGCTGTTATTACAATTATAAAGGTTTTTGTAAATTTTATTGTTTTTAAAGGTTTATAAAAACCTTTTTGAACCTGTGAGATTATAGATAATACCTACAAATTGCTTTATTTGTTAAGCACATGTGATTGTGACTTTAAGTGTCAAAAGGGGTGTGGATTTGTTGTCTAAAATAAAGCTGTCAAAACATAGCTTTAATCCCTTGACTTGTAAAGGTCAAAGAAACCACAATCTTAGATTGTCACATTATTAAAAAATCAAAAGGCCATTTTCACTATCAAAATTAAACAAGTAAAATTGATTTTTAAAAATTGAAAATTGGTGCACAAGCCTCTTTGCTATCATACTCCATCTGTCTAAGCTTATTTCATTGTTTAGAGCTTATTTGACAGCTTTTAGCAAGCTGTCAAATAAGCTACTAAAGCTAAGCTTAAATCTCCCCTGGTGCAAAGGGGAGATTTTAAGCCCTTTGTTCTCAGCCTTTAAGCCAATTTAAGCCTAAGTTTTTGGCTTATTTTAAGAGTCTATAAGCTCTTAAATAAGCCCACAAAGTTTCAGACCTTAGGAAGCTTTATTGGTGCTTATTTTTGAGCCCAAACATGTCTCTTGGCTGTTTTAGCATTCCCTTAGGCTGAGGGATTGCTTGATTTTTGATTTTAGCTTATTGAGCTTATCCCATAAGCTCAAATTGTGTCCTGATAGCTTATCTAGGTTAGCTAGTAAGTTGTCAAGCTTATTTTTCTTTTTCATAGTTTATTTGCCCAAGTAACTTAGTAAAATTTTAGCTTTTAGGCTTATTTCATGTTTCTGTCACTTAAGCCCTTTCCCACAGCTTATCTAGTTTAGCTTTTCCTTTCCTGTAAGCGTGATGCTTTTTCTATTGTGAATACTTGTTGATTACCATTCACTCAAGGTGAGTTCGTAGCCCCTTTTTCTACTGCTTTTTTATTAAATTCGGGGGAGATTACATGCTTGATTTCTTTGGACACAAGTGTTTTCAAAACTGTATGCTATTTCCTGATTACATTATTGCCTAAGTACCCTTCTGCCACTAAGTCCCCTTTTATCATGAACCGTTAATTACCTGCTGGGTATACGCTAGTGTTATGGATAGATCTATCGGGACTGACCATCCCCGTCTAGGCTGTGGTTTCTAGTTGACCATTGACGCATTTAACATTTGAAGAAAATTCGTAGGATGTTTGGCAACATCTGTATTGAGAAAATTCGTAGGATGTTTTTGTAACATCTGTATCCGTGTTGGGGCACAAACCTCGAGTACTGGTTTGATTACAGTTTATTACGTTAAGGTTCGGTGTCATGAGCTTAGGGCAATAATACATGTTTTAGACTATTGAATATGTTTCATAGTCTACTATTACTTTGATCTTGTGGTCCACGCTATTTCCTGATAAACCTATGAATTCACTCAACAATTTTGTTGACGTTTTAGCATGTTTTAATCTCAGGTGCTGAGGTATAAGCTTGGATGGGATTCTGATTTCTTAAATTCACTCAAGGTGATTTCTTAATGTCTTTTAATAAAACTATTAGAGGGATTCTGATTTCTTAAATTCAATGAAACTTTTGTCTTATAAAATATTAATGTCTTTTAATAAAACTATGGGACCTAACGTGAAAACTCTGATCTTTTGTAATGACATTGAATGAATCTTATTTTTAACGTCCATTTAAGGTCGTTTTCTATATCTTGATTTTTGTACTTTGACGTAGCACCCCATTGTTACCTTTCCGCTGCGACCTGATTTTGGGGGTGTTACACCATGAACCATGGCATGTCACTACAATGTCATTATTAAAGTTTTTAAAAAAAAATTAGTGCTACAAAGTTGTTTTGCATGCTTCTTTGTACACGTTTTTCACCATTTTTAAATCTTTTCCCGCGATTAAACATAATTCTTTATATTTGGAAACACGTTGAATCGTCAAATTTTAAAAAGGTAACACTTTTATACATTAGATGTATAGAAAATATGTGATACCATAATAAATAACTTAATTGAGTAAAGTTTTTATTAAAATCTATGATACGAAGATGTATGCATGCTTCTTCGTACATATTTGTCACGACAAATAAAATACCCTTTTTAAATAAGTTATTGCCATCCAATTCGTGAAAACACTTGTAGATGCTTTTTACTATGCGTAAGACGTATGTAGATCGTAATCCAAAGGTGATTGTACACTTTTTCGTGAGACGTTAGTGTTACACAATCAGGGTTTTTGATTGGACGACTTAATCGGTTTATAGGTGAGACCTTAAATCGAGGCATAGATGGGATAAAACATGCTTACTAGAATATTATTGTAATAAAGTAAGTCCCATATGGTTCTAAAAATTGCACCGGTGGAAATTATTGATCGTCAATTACCTTTTGAGTACACCATCACTAGCAGATCAACTGATGTGGTGGTGGTACGTCAAGTAGGATCCTAGTCTTTAGAAAATTAATTGTTTATTTGATTAAACATGGGTAGTTAAATTTCTTCAAGAAGTTTTATCGAAAATACTAATTCTTAAACTTTAACTATGTTTTGTAGATGGCATAACCTGTTCAAAACATAAACCATTCGGCTTTCTGGTCGATGTTTGAAAGAGAAAAACTTTCAGGAAATAATTTAAATGACTGGTTTCGTCAACTTAAGTTAGTCTTGAGAGTTGAAAAGAAAATGTATGTCATTGAACAGCCATTACTCGCGACTCCTACTGCAGATTTCGAGGCACAAGTGTTGTCACAATGGAATGCAGTTTATGATGCATATAATGAGGTTGCTTGTCTAATACTCGGTAGTATGACTCCTGAGCTTCATAGACAGTTTGAAAACTCCTCACCATATGACATGATAAAAGAGCTTAAAGCTATGTTTGAAAAACAAGCTGAAGTGGAGAGGTTTGACCTAATCCAAACTTTCTATGCTTGCAAACAAGAGGAGGGAAAACCAGTTGCTGCATATGTCATACAGATGAAAGGATGTATAGATCAACTGGAACGTCTTGGCTATATGCTACCACAAGATCTTATAGTTGGTCTTATCTTAAATGACCTTACTAAAGATTTTGCGGGATTTGTGAGAAATTACAATATGCATAACATGGGGAAGACGATTGATGAACTACATGCTATGCTCATTAAGTATGAAAAAGGTTTATCTAAAAAGGCTGAAACACCACAAGTAATGATGATTAAAGGTGGTAAAATCCAGATGGTCAAAAAGAAATCTCTTAAAGCTAAAGGCAAGGGTAAAGCTAATGACAAGGGAAATGATAAACAATTTTATATCCCTAAGCCTAAGAACCTTAAACCTCCTGCTAAAGAGCACCCAGCTAAGGACGACACCTGCCACCACTGCAAGGAGGTGGGTCATTGGAAGAGGAATTGTCCTGTTGGTATGTGCTTAAATACACATACCTTTTACCTAATAAAAAGAGCTAAAAAGACCAATAATGACCAATAAATATTGCAAAAATGCATTGTATATGTTTATATTGTGAAATGTGTCTTGCAGGTATGGATATTCAATAAAAGGACAAAATCAAAGGCAAATCGGACAAGACCGAGCACGGGAATGGAATGAGCACGAAAAAACGAAGCCGAAGGCGTATACATCCTTAATGGACCAATCCGTACACATTTTATTGGATCGGGTCAGCCTATTAACATTGTATTACTATATCAATCCTAAGCCCTTTTACTAAACAAAGTCCAAAATACCAAATCAAATCCATTATTGGCCCAAGTATCAAATGAGAAGCCCAAGTCAACCCCCCATCCCTGGTCAAGTCAACAAATATTATACGGGTCAAATTCACTGTAGATTATATTTTTCCCTCTTTTACTTTCATACACAGCAACATACCAGGGTAAATCAACTCCTTTCATCCTACGCCCATACTTCTAGAAGCTCACTTGACACATCTGACAAGCAATTAGCCACGTTGGCAATCCTAGATGACGTGATTGGTTGTTGATGCGTGGAAGCAATCCAATGGACTAAAATGAAGGATTGTGATTGGAGGGTCATGATGTCACACCCCCAGACGGGGCCTGGACGGAACACGTGTCCTGAGGCGTAACTTGATTGATCATCTCAAGTACAAAGCATAAAGAACGACCTCTAAGGGTACGTTTTGAAAATAAACACCGTTGCATAGATTAAAAATAATAATAATAAGTTTTACATCGATTAAATTTAAAAGATTCAAAGTTTAAAATGCGGAAGCTTAAATAAGTTAATGATGACATTTAAGCATGTTTTTCTCAGGTGTATTAAATGCTTGGATTTTCATTTATGTGGCCTTGTAGATCTAAATTGACAAGATTTCATACTTGGGTTTCTACAAATGATCAAAACTCGTTGTCTTGCTTTCAAGTTTTTCATTGTGATGCAATTATGGGACAACTATTATTTTGATTTCAGAAAATCAACGAGATTGTTTTACAAACGAAACATTTAGAGGTCGTTCTCTTGTATCTAGCGATGTGTATTATGAAGTAGCACCCCAAGTGGTATTCCGTTGCGTTGTTGAAATTTTAGGGGTGTTACAATTCGCGCTTACAACTAGTAATTAACAGTTCATGATTCATGGGCATAGTGGGTTATAGCTACTTAAGCAAACTCGTAATTTTTTTAAAGTGTAACTGCGTCCAAATGTAAAACAATGCATGTTTCTCACCCTGAGAATTATAAATCATTGGAATCATATAAAAATTAGGCTATGAACTCACCTCAAGTGAATGATTTGATTATATAAATCAAATAAGTTAAATGTCTCGCGAAATCCGAATGCAACCTAATTATAGGTCGTATGAGTATAGTGTATTTAATATAAATACAATATCATAAGTTATAGAGTTACACCACCACCTAATAGTTTTTGTTTAGTTTAAAAAATCAAAACGATATTTAAATCGTATTTGTTAAATAAATGACTACGTATAAGTATCCGTAAAATAAAATATTATCTTTGTTCAACAATTGATTATTTATTAATAATACATGGTTTAATATTTTTATTGATTATATAATGATATTATATAAATAGTTTAATTGTTTTATAAAATAATATTTATAAAGTTAAAAACGTATATCAATATAAATATTATATAAATGATACGACACTATTTCTTAAGGTTTATATAGCCCAAACGGACTCGAAAACACTCGTAAACCACTTTTTATATTTCTATCATAATGTTATATTTTTTATAAAAATTACAGAAAATTGTTTATACAAAATAAATTAGTTTTTGTAATTTCTATTTATCCGAAATCTTTAAAAACTCGTAACTTGCTCATTTTAACTCCGTTTCGCTCGTTCTTTATATGTTTGGAATCGTGACGAGATAAGTTATCCAAATAAAATAATCACTGTTTTTATAAAAAATTGTGTCAAAACAATAAATTCAAAACAATTTATAAAACTATTTTTATAAACTTAAATCTTTCAAAACCCGTAACTCATTCGTTTTAATTTTGTATTTAGAATTCTTTATATGCATGGTTTTCTATTGAAATGATCTACCATAATAAAATATTTATAAAAATTTTATTAGTTTCGAATCTGTGTCAGTTTTTATAAAACTATTTTTATAAAAACACTTATATATATTTCATTATCGTAATCTTGTAAATATCATGACTTCTTCGTTATAGCTTCGTTTTTTGAGTTTCTTATATGCTTGGAATCCTAATAACATGTACTATCATTATAAAATATCCATATATTTTTACTAGATCTGAAACAGTGCCAGTTTTTATAAAACTACTTTTATAAAAACACTTTTATATATTTTATTATCGTAATCTTGTGAATATCATAACTTCTTCGTTATAGCTTTTGTTTTTCGAGTTCTTTATACGCTCAGATTTCTTATGAAATGTATTATTATATAAAAATACTTCCAAAATTTATAAATTTTGAAATTAAACATAATCATTAAAACAATCCGTATATATTTACAAATTATAAACTAGTTTTTATAATTTATTACTTGGTTAATTTGTATAAGTCCTCAAAGTTAATTTATACTACATCTTTGGTACATTTTAGGTCCACTAGATTGTGTCCATCTGTAACATTTCGTATTTTCATGTCATTTTATGACGTCAATTATTTCATTATATTTTTTAGTTTTCATCTCGTACGCGTTTACTTTTAATTCTTATCATATAGTTAAATCGCGTAAGCTAAAGATTATCATTTAACGTAAACGGACACCAAACAAACTAAAGTTTTCGTCAAGCAAGCAATATATTATTTTTTAAAAAGTAATAATCAACCTTTTATATTTTATTTTATTAGTTGCGTAAAGTGATTTCGTTTCGCAATAAAATACGTTTAGGCATATCCGGAACCACAAAAATA
>BQNB010119411.1:0-17707 GCA_026074375.1 Tanacetum coccineum
ATTAAGTGAATCTTGTAAGTGATTTTAATTTACTAAATCCTTAGACTTGAGATGCAAGTAGGTCTTGCATATGTGGATGATCCTTCTTGATCTAGTTTAAGTTATCCTGAAAAAGGTAGCTAATAAGGGTTATTTCAGAAATGATTTTGAAGCATGATGACTTGACACTTGTAGTTCAATATAGAATTTGTTCCTTCAATAGTTGAAGTATGATGCCACTAGGCCCCTCGTAGGGTTAATCAGATGTATGTGTGGCCGCACCAAAAAACTCATGTAGATATGTCTCAATGATTTTTGGTAATCTTGATTAATCATATATACGAGAAAAAGAATCGTTAAATAATGGAATGACTTAGATCCATATCCATTTTTAACACGGTATCGGAAACAAAGGGATTGAAAATACTTAAATCATTTAACTGTGACTTTATGAAAGTACACTCAGGTATTTCTGGGAACATTGGCGTGTTGCTAGACGCTTACCAATGTTGTTATATTTATTTGTGACATGTCCAAGTGGGAGCTGTTGGGATATGTCCATATCATAAATAAATATACGGCCGAAAATATGTGAGCCTATGGGGGCACACACGTATACACAGAGGATACGCTTATTAATGTAATTAATATATTTATTGTATATTAATTATATTAATATGTTTCACGAAATATTTAAATTGATCGTTAATTATAAACGTAAGACGTTAGAACTAATTAATAGATTTTAACAAGTGAGGGACTTGTTAGTACGAAAACCAAACCTGTGGGGTGTTTGGTTGAGACCGGTTGAACAAGGAAAAAAGAAAGGGTCCGAATGTCGTTTCTAGCAAACAAGAGGAGGTGTTTGAACATGACTTAGAGAACAAGTCTTGGGCTATATAAACCCCTTGCATCATTCATTCGGTTGAGATATAGATATATGTGATATTAAAAAAGGTCAATCGACCGAACCTTGCTTAATACCTACGATTGAATATATTCAATGTATGTATTCATGCATGCATATCATAAAACATGCATGCTTTTTCTTTTGTCTTGTGATGTTTCGAACAGTAGAAAATAATCTCAAGGGTTTTTTTGGTTCGTGTGACGACAAGACCCATACAAGAACTTCGTGTTCGGTTATTTTATTTGTGAAGAAAGGGCTAACATCCTAGCGTATCTCGGTGATGTATAGTGTATGCACACCATAGATGTTATCTACTTTGGTAACTTTATTAGTTTGCGTGGTATTCTATTTATACACACGCGTATATAGAAGACGGTGTTAACGGTTACCTTTAAGCGGTGTATCGTTTCGTGCTAAAAGGTATACATCTTTTATCCTTGTTAATTAATGTGTTCTACATGTAATCTTTAATTCCGCTACGTACTCGTGTTAATTAATGTGGTTAATTAGATCGTAAAACCCAACAGTATTTACCCTCATCCAATCAGTGACGACTTTTTCGTCACTATTTGGTGACGAAACTGTGTTTGGTCTCTAATTGTAATTAGTGACGAACCTTTAATGACCACTGATGACCACCTATATTTGGTCACTAATCACGTTTGGTGACCAGATTAGTACTTTTTGTGACGAAAATTTATCGTCACTAAAAGCACTTTTTCTTGTAGTGGTTAAGAGTCTTTATTAAATTAGAATTATAGTTTATCTTTTATTAGTTTAGTTTTCTTTTATTTAGTAATCATCTTTTAATTGTGTAAGCATTATTTTTACCTTATTAGAGTCTTAACTCCTAATACGTTTAGTATTAGTTTCTTATAAATAGGGTGTGTTGTTTAGGTTTTTGGTATGTTATGTTTTGATTGAATTGAATTAATGAAAAGAGTCGAATAAAGTTTTCTCAAAGTCTTGTTATATCCTTTTAAGGTAAACGATATTACCCTCTTTGTTTGATAATTTGTTAATTCTTGACGTCTGGCAATACGTGTACCTAATTGCCTGATCTGAGGCATCTCGCTACACCAGTTGGTCTTCAAAGCAATCGATCTAATCTATATCAACTCGATTAGTTGGGCTTCTCCCATGTTTCGATTTAGATAATCTATCGCAAAAAAAAGATCAAAGTTTATGTTGATCGTTAAAAATAAGCATTGTCGTGATTTTCTTTTATTGTGTCCTATTGATTTCTGATTCCCTCTCTCATCTAAAATCGTTACATGCTTAGTGTCAACTTATGTGTGACAAAGTTTTAAGTTGAGATTTTGAGTCTCGTATATTGGATTCCTAAATATTTGTTTGTTTCTTACAAACATTTTACCTACCGGTCATAAGTTTTTGCTCCCCACCTAGTTACCTAGTTATGTTTTTCTAGGAAGTGTAAGCATACCATTATTTTAATGAAATCATAGTCCTGGATCTTAACCGGGAACGAGTTGATCGAGTCAAGCAAACCAAACAACACAATCTGTTTCAAACACGTTGTGACATGGAGCACAACATCTTTGATGTTGTTATTGATGGTGACAATCATTAAATTTTTATCACATGAGATATTGTCCATCAATTCAATTTATCCACCGAAAAACATCCAATACCGTATCATCTTGGCAAATTCAAGGTTACCCAATGTTGTAGTATTTCATTTTCCATCAAAAAATACAAGGATGGGATGTTATTCGATGTTGTTGACACGGATGCTTGTCACATTATTCTTGGGAAACCATTGATGTAAGATCTTAACGCAAGTTACAACATTAAAGACGACATGTATAAGTTTCAACATAATAGTGGTAGGTTTATTCGTGCCATTGATGGAAAGCAACTAGGTTACTGAAGGAGAACAATTCATTCACCATGGGATATCAAGACTTTGAGGAAGAACAAAAAGATGAATTCTTAGTAAACTCGGCTATCATTAAACAATGATACAAAATGAAACATCGAATAAGTTCCCCAAAAAGTTGAAATCACTAGACGAAGTCTCATAAGCTCTTATTCCATACGAACTATAACCTATGTTATCTACAATGCAAGATATTCCACTACCGAATTTTCCAGTTTATAACATTGAAGAAGAGAACATGGTTCAGAATACATAGGTTATACATGTTGTAAAGAAACAACATTTTGAGTTTAACATTGGGGAGGATAAAGATTTTTGTTACAAACATTGTTGAGTAAAGACATTTGAGGTTGGTGATCTTATTATGGTAGATTTGTGGAACAAGCTTTCAGTTAGGATTTATAACAAGATAAGAACATAGTTGATTGGTTCGTGCCAAGTGATTGGAAAATTAGCAGCAATGCGCATGTGGTTAATTTAACTAAGCATCTCTTAGTGTCTCTAATTTTTTGTGAGGATGGTATGTTCGAGCATCAACAAAACGTTCCACTCTTTCTAGGTGGAATCTTGAGGATGAGTTGTTTTCAAAAAGGGGAGAATGACACAGAACGGGTATATGATAAGTAATCATGAAAGTATTTTAATTACGTTAAGAGTCTTTATTAAATTAGGATTATAGTTTATCTTTTCTAAGTTTAGCTTTCTTTTATTCAGTAATTAACTTTAATTGAGTAAATATTATGTTACCTTATTAGAGTCTTAACTCCTAATAGGTTTAGTATTAGTTTCTTATAAATAGGGTGTGTTATTTAGGTTTTTGGTATGTTATGTTTTGATGATTGAATTGAATCAATGAAAAGAGTATGAGAAGAGTTTTTTTAAAGTCATGTGTTCTATCTTGGTAAGGTAAACAATATTACCTTCTTTGTTTGATACTAGTAATTCGTTAATTGTTGACATTGGGCAATACGTTTACCTAATTGTCTATATATGTAGCATCTCGTTACATCACAATGTGCTTAATGCACTTGAAGAAGCCTAGCTTTAAAACCTCCCAATATAGCTTTAGAAAATTAAAGTCAAGCCCATTAGGTTTGGGGCTTAGAACCCGAACAATCATCGATTGCTTGTTTTATATCCTCCATTGATATCGGAAACTCCAAAAAATTTCTATCGTCTTCTTGAACTTTTCTAGATCGAGGGTTGCGAAACAAACGCTTGTTCCTTTGTGATTCTTTAAACCGGTTCTCAAAGTGGGTGAAGAGGGCATGCACTACTAGAAACTTGACCTTCACTGACAGATTTTCCGACGGACTGTTTTCCGTCGCTAATTACCGACGATACTCTGTCGGATTAGCGACGGATGTTACAGCTAAAATAGAACTGCGCTTTTTCGACTGACTTCCGGCGGATTTCCGAGGAATAAGATTTTCGTCGGAAATCTGCTAGTAATTTACATAATTTGCAACGACTTTCACTTTCAGACAGAGCCATACCGACAAGCTTTTGATATTTCCTTACTTAAAACCAGTATAACAACTAATCTTATTTCTTTATAATCGAAATTCTAATTTTTTTCCATTCTTCCTTGCTTGCGCTCTTAATCTAAAAACCAAAAATCACTTACAAATTTCCTTCCCGCCATTACAATATCACAAATCCTGATACACAAATTTAACTAATCATTTTCAAATCACAATCCTTCTAATTTCCGTCAACAAGTTCGATATAATAAGTAAAAGTTTCCCATCACATTCAAATTAACAATTCATACTTTGAATGTATTCTATATTGCCGCTAATTTCATCATCTGATTTTGCCCCAGATTTTTTTTTTTTTGTATTATTTGATTTGCCCTAAATTTCATTCTGCATGAGATTAATGTGAAACCTAGATTATGAAGTTGTGAATAGATTCGTTGTTACGATTTCATTATGACACTGGATTAGATTATATATAATGTGGTGTCGTGTGTTGAATGGAATTATGTTGTTTACTGTTTCTGATGTGTTTGGCTGATTGCGCGAGACTGAATAATCGGATAACCGGAATTGTCTTGTTCGACTAAAACGGATAGCGTTATGTGTTTTGTTCGAGCTGATTGGCACTAACGGTAAGTTGTGGTAAGTTGTGATAAGTTATGAGTTTTATCATCTTTAAGTTTCCTTAAACTATTACAATCTTCAAGGGGGTGTTACTGCGGATGTGCTGTATCGACTTACTATCTGTCATACAAACTTGAAAGTCACAATAAAGCCAATAATGCAGCTTCTACTGGTTTGTGATGATCCAATTTATACTAGCTGCAACATATTAGGATTTTAGTAAAGGGTACTTAATCCCCTTGTAATAATCTTTTTAGGAGTTTTTTCACAAATAAATTCTTTTTCTTTTTTTGTACAATTGGCCTGTTTGGTCATTCTACTTGATATATCAATTACTACAGTTTTTATAATGTTAGGTATTTAAGTGTTGGCTGTATGGCTTATCTAGATGATTAATTATTTCTATCATGTAAAATTATGTGCAGGACTTCGTATCTTTGAAGAGCTTTTAGAAGTCGACTTTCTGGTATGACTTCTATTAGAGATGATTAGTTTATCTCACGACTTGTAGCATAAACTGTTATTCTTACAATCACAAGCATAGAGATTTACATGTTATTCTCATCATTGCAGCCAAAGAGCTGTAGTAGGCTATGAAGGGTGAAAGCTAGATTGAAAAATATTGTGAAGCTTATTTCCAATAATCTTATTTTGTAAAATATCTATCAATTATTATTTATTTGAAGTCATCTTGTTTCAGGTCACGTGCCAAAGTGATTACTTCTTGGATAAGAACAAGGTCTATGTTTTTGTGGAGCATCACGTTCTCATGAATGCTTCAAAGTGTTTCTTTGTGTCGAGCTTATTCCCACATTCTTCTCAAGATTCATCTATATCTTCAAAGTTCACATCGATCGGTTCCCAGTTCAAGGTTATTTTTGTTTCGTATCTCAAATCTACCCTTTTTTTGCATTTAACAAAAGAGGTGGCCTTTTTGACCCATCGTCATATATAATGCTACTCCTAAATTATGATTATCTTGTTTTCACATAAACAATTACAAGCCTTGCTTGAGATACTTAGTCGCACAGAGCCACATTATGTCCACTGTGTCAAACCAAATAATCTTAAACATGCTATATTTGAGAATCAGAATAAAGAAGGGGAGAAACAATGTAAAAATTACAGAATCGGTATATCCAAACCTTAAAACCGATCAATGCTATTTAATGTCACAATAATCACATAACGAGTTTTAGAACGTTAATCAAAACACCCTATAGACATTACCATGTGTCTGTGTTGCAGTATCATGCTGATAATATTGTTAAACTTGTTGCAGTTTATACTCATCGTTGCTGCAAGCTCAGTTGGTGAGGAGCCATTTTACCGTGTTGCTGTTGAGGGTGCACTCGCGGACGTGCTTGTAAGGGGGAATGATTTAGTAGTGAATGCACACGGAATGGCTGCACTGGTACAATTACAAACAACTTTGACCCTTATACTTTTTAGTATAAGTGACAAAATAGGCGAGACGGGCAGGTTGTGTCACGGTCTGACCCTAAACACTTGCCAGAAAAAAATACGCAGTAATAATAATAATAATGTATCAGATATAGATTTCATAAGTTATATTATTTTCATTTAAAAATATTATCTGATAATTTAAGAGATTTTATCCATTAAAAATATATTTCGATTGATATTGACCCGTTTGATGTGCACAACCGGACTCAAGCCTGAGCCCGCTCCTAGCCCAAGCCCGGAATATCCCGGTCTAATCGAAAGTCCTAACATGCCGATTATTATCCACAAAGCCCCACTCGGACTGGTCGAGGCTGGACTGGGCTAAGCCTGAAAGAAGGCCAAAGTTTGAAACCTGAATCTTCTCTAAGTAAATGGGTCAAAATTCGGCCTCTATATAATGGATACTATATTTCTTTGACTTTTGGACCGGCATATTGCCTCCATTCGTGCCGTTACCTTAAGCGTTTGTAGCTGTTATCACAGGTGCACTTACGGGCTTACTTTATTATATGGCTGCATCTCCAAAAGGTTTGTATTACATTTATTTAAAGCACTTACTGTTTTTATCTTTTGATAGTCTAACAACGTATGTTTCCGTTTTTGCTTCAGATCCTACTTATGTGTGTGGCACTAGTTTTGAGTTCGCGTTCTTGACGTCAAGAAGTGAAAAATCTTTTCGCAGGTATAACCTTCTACCTATTCTAAATACAAATTCTAAAAGTCCACATATTACTAGTTTACTGTCACTCTTTTTGGTGTGTATTACCTTGGCTTTGAATGGAACCAGGTAATGCAAACATTTAAAATGACGAATATGTCCTTCATTCCTATCGTGGTGAGAGGGTGTGGGTTGATTAGTGATCATGAGGCTTTGGATTATGAAATGGATGGCTCTAAGTTAGAAGAAAGATTGGCTCAACTTATGGAAACAACGTATATTGGCTGATTAGGTAATTCTTACTAGTTAGTTAATAAAAGTTGTATGCTTCTGTGCCATCTCAATGTTCTGCTTGATGAATTAGTTCTAACTTCTGTTCCCCGTTACCGCTGAAGGTGCGTTGGAGTTGGCGTCAGCTGGTGTGTCGATAACAAAATTCATTATTTGTATCAGAGGTGTTCAATATTCCACTACTTAGCGTTGAAACTTCATTTGTGGCCGAAGATATAGCTAAGCATGCAGAAAGTGAATCATATTTGGGTATACATCCTTTATTCCTTTTGATCATACAAATAAAAGTGATAACCATGAAAGTTTAGTAATCATATTGTTTTACTGATAAACAATAATACAAAAAAAAACTTACAATCTTGCAGAAGAAAGAAGGCAATTACCCTCAGTCTCTACAACTTTAGTTTCGTCTATTGGAATCAGTATAATCGAGGCTGCAGCATTGTATTTTGGAGCTGGAACTTCCTTTAATCTGATGAGCATAATGTCGGTAAGTCACACGGCGGTATACCAAAGTCATATTTGTTAGACAATTTATATATGTCAATTGGGAATTTTATAAGGTAATCATCTCATATATTGATCATCTCATATATAAGTCAACTGGGAGTTAAACTCATCAGCTGTGTTTGGATTTGTGTAGTTGTTAAACTCATTAGTCTTTCGTAGACTCTGCCCGACCTGAATCGACCCCAACCTGACCCGACTAACACCACACCCCTACCTGTGATATGAATTTGATTTTGATGCAAGTTGTTTATGTTAGGTTTTTACAGGAGGCGTAGTTGTCAAACATTATAAGCTTGTATTAGGTAATTAAGTAGAATATGTGTGAACTGAATTTAATTGAAATGTGATTTTTTACTGTTGCTAAAGTTCTCATTTCTCAAAGCATCTGTAGCATCTACTGTCAAAGTCTTTGATTACTATGTTCCATTATTGTGTTTATATAAGTTCTAAGCATATTAATGGAACTTGATACAATGTAAGTGCAAATTTTAGAAGAGCCAGTAAGGAAATTGCAAGAGGATGACAACCAAATGAGACCATGATTGGAAATAGAGATGAATTGCAGTAACAACTACAAGTGGAACGTCAAGTGTAGGAATACATGCATCAACGGGAATAAGAGGCGAATGCTCATGAAGAAGCTCGAGAGTGAGAGTGGCAGTAAAAGAGGAATGACATTAATTCGATGTTAAGGAAGTTTAACAATCCACATCCCTTCAGTAGATATATTTTTTAATGGTTCGACATGGATTTTGAATATCGGGTTTAGATACTCTAATTTCTTTTTGTATATTTTTAATGGTTCGACATGGATTTTGAATTGAATGCAACTTTTTCGATGTAGATGATAGACAAATATGTTTAATTCTGAATAAGCCTTTTTTTTATTTATTGGTTTCATTTAAGCTATTTTATATACAGGATTACAAAAATTTTAGCTATAGCTTGTCCAGTTCTATGTCTTTTTCTGATGATATTCCAAAAAGTATTTATGACAGGATTGTGACACTTTACTGTACAGTTACTGACGATCTTTTGACAGAATTTATTCTGAGAGAATTCCGACAGAATTTACTGACAGAACTCCGACAGATAGTTTTTGTCGCTGTTTCCGACAGAATTCCGGCTGATACAAATTACCGACCATGGATTATGCGACAAACATTATCCATCACAAATCCGTCGGAAACCACCTATACTGACAGATTTCCGACGGAAATGTGCGTCGCTAAAGACCTGATATGTAGTAGTGTTAGCCAACTAGGTTAAGGATACAAATCAGCCAAATCGGCGATAAATCGGCTAAATTGGGCATATATTTTTGAAATTTTATAATCATATTTATATATAAAGTCAAATCCGATTAATCCTTGCCTAATCGATTAATCGCTAGGTGGAACCCAGCCGTCCTAGCTAGCGCCTAGCGATTTTTGCAACCTTGCTTTATATAGACACATATACAAAGATTATCATATATAGGTTGTTGAAACGTGTCAACAATATATGGAAATTACAACTTCTAATTAATGCTTATATTCTTGGAAACAACCAATTGTGCTTTGGTGAACAGTATAACTGTCTACAACTTTTTCACCAACTCGTACTTATTTTGACTTTTTCTATTTTGTTCCTACACATTTTCTTTTTAATAAAAGTCCCATTGAAATCTCTTAAAGGTATTTTAAGATAAACTCTTTTGTTGATCATATAGATGATAGGATGATCAATGCATTGTCGATCCATGATGATCATTGTCTACAACTTCTTCTTCTCATAATTACTCGCTTCATTAGCTAGTAACTCTATCTTCAAGAAATCTTTGATTCTCGAAAGTTGTCTTCAATACTCTGTTGGTCAGTTCTTCTCTTGGGCCTCTATACGAAGTATCCTGCTAAACTGGATACGCCATATTCTTCATATGTGCGCACATCTTAATTTATTCTAAGTCATTAATACGACATATACCCATTTCCATGGATACGCCGTATACGTCGTATGGTACGGTATATTCTCCATTTAAGCTCCAAATCATGTGTTTTCCGTGTCTTTTTCATTTTTGCTCCAAATATACTAAGAATCACAAATATGAACGATTAAGTAACAATCCTTAGATAAAACACAGTAAATGAGAAATATAGGATAAATGATACATAAACTATGTACTTATGTGATCGTATCAAATATCAACTTCAACATAATGACACCTAAACAAAGTCAAATCATTCGTCCAACGAAAATCTATACAAAATATCAATCAATATTAATACATAATGAAAAATTTATGTAGAGACTGCGTGTGCATGATTGTTATAACTATATAAGTTAAAAGATTTTACATAATGTCACAGAAAAATCTTATTTAACCACTCAATGTATGCACCAGTTGAAGCTTAGTATGTCAAAATAGAAATTTACAAGATATAATCTACATTCATAACCAATTGTATTACTAATGTTAGATAATATACAATTTGTATGCACAAATAACTAAAATATAGTATCAACTTAATTCATGAAAAATTAACAAAATATCATCCATTAGCATCAAGTACAATTCTAACCAATTAACCAAAGGCACATAAATATGCTTTTCAACATGGAAACTAAGCAACAAGGTGAGCAAGACGACACTGAAGGGGACGAAAAGAGGGAGCATGTTCCTTTTTGAAATGTGGTAAACTTTTTCTTTTCCAATTTCCCACCCGAATGGAGCAAGGTAAACATGTATGAACTCTTTTCTGAGGTGGGAGAGATAACAAAGGTTTACGTTGCTAGGAAGGTAAGTAAGGCGGATAAAAGGTTAGGGTTTGCTCGATTTTTCCAAGTTAGAAATATTTAAACTCTTGAAAAGCGAGTAAATCAGATTAGTATTGGGAGCTTTAAACTTAAAGTGAACATTGCTAAATATGAAACGTCTTTTTTAAAGTCAAATCAAGGATGCAAGAGAGATGGATGGGTGTTCGATATCCCTCCAAAGTTGAATAACTTACCGAGTTCTTCATGTAGTAATACAAGGTTTTAGAAACCACATTAGGGTGAATCTTTGATGATTCATTCACTTGTAGAACTTCAACACATATAGTCTTGCTATTATGTAACATATTGCAAGGAAAATACATGGGTGGTTTGATATTTTTGCTAGAATTCAGAAACAAAGAGGAAGACTTGGATTTGAATCTAGCCAACTCTAAAAGTGCAGAAAATATTGTTAAGATTGGTACTAGAAGTAAAGTTGATGATGTGTGTGTTGATAGTATACCCATAAAAATTAATGAGACATATGGGATTACCTTGGAGAGCGGCATGGCTGAAAAAGTTGTCACTCCCGGGCATTTTCTGGAAAAAAGTGAGAGTACGGAAACCGATAGGAGAAATATTTCTCATTTCCCTGCCCAAGCCTACAAAGCAGAAATATTGAAATTTGAATCAAGATCCAGAATCCCCTGCACACAAATGGATGAGCCGGCTATACATGCTACTCTCTTCGTCTCGTAATTATAGTCTACGTTTCCTTTTTGGGTTGTCCCAAATTAATTGTATACTTCTAAAAATAGATAGGTTAGTTAGATTAAGTTTACTATATCACCCTCAAAGGAGGTGATAATTATAAACTTTAAATAAGTTATAGATTAATTGGTTAAGGATAAAACTATAATTGTGCAAAAAGTAAGAGAGAAAACATTGTAATGATGATGTTTTTCTTAAACTATGTGTTTTTTGTCAGTGGACAATAATTATGGGAAGGAAAGAGTACAAATGAGCATGAGATGTCACTATCTAACATTGGGGAAAAAGAAATGTCTCTATCTAACATTGGAGAAAAAGAAATGTTTCCATCTAACATTAGGGAAAGAGTTGAGAACATTAAACTAAGGCCATCTGATTTAAATTTTAAAAAGATAGTAGCATATTCTAATATGCTCCGTCCAAACATGACTACCGAAGAAATACGTGAAGGATTTGTTAAGTTTCAATCACAAAATTATTTGAGTCCATCTCAAATAAGCAACGCGAAAACATTGGACCCAAATTCATTTGAAGTTAGAATACATCGACCTGAAAAGGCAGATCTACTGAAAAAGAAAGAGATGAGGATTGTGAACCTTTTCGAGCATGCTCAGAATTTGTTTGCAAGAAATCAGTCAAGGGGAAAAAAATACCACTTCAATACTAAGATGAACTAAAGCGCTCATGTTGCTACGTAAAGTAGCGTGCTAATTTGTTTGTTTATGGACTTGTGGCTTGTTTGTGTATTTTCCTAGTGGTGTTTGGTTTTTCGAGTGTGATTCTTTATTTTTGGGTAAAGGGTTTTCCCGGTAAATTTATTACTCCAAAAACAATTCAATACAATGGATGTGGGTGAATCCCACATCCCGGACCGTAAAATAGGCAATCAACTTCCTTAAGGAAAGTACAAATATGACAAGACTACAAATGACTCAATACAAACAAGTAATCTATTTCTTCATTCGACCTCGTACCTTGATATCTAAATTATCGCATATAGATTGAATATTGTTAGGAATGTCCCGACCTTCATACATATCATCATCGTATGGGTCGTAATCATCATTCACATATGTTTCCCTCCATTGTTCTAGCAAACTATTAGTACCATAGCCAACCCCCGACGCGAGTGTGATTCTTTAGGTTTAGTATATTTTTAGGTGTTGGTTATTTATTCCATTCATGCAAGGTAGTTGTTGTCGAATGTTTTTTAGGAGATTTCCTTAGTTGTTGCTAGCGGGTTTTGTATCTCATAGCTTCTTGCTAGTTTATAATATAAATTGCCGTTCAAAAACAAGTAAGCACTATATTAAATTAGTAGGAAAAAAATTTCAGGTTTTATCGAGCAAGATACGACTGCGGGTAGTGGTCACCAACATCACGAACACCACATCCGTTTTTCTTTCCAGCATCAACATTACTATCAATTTAGTTTAATAAGACAATCAACTTCACTAACCAAGTATATCCATTAATACACAAGTATACACACCCATAACCTCCGTTACAACTCGATCGGCCGACTTTAAAAAAAAGACAACGTGTCCGACCACTTCTTATGAGACTTAGCCTAAACTAATTCTTTAGTATTTAAAAGACTCTTTTCACCAACAATAAGTCAATTAATTATAAATTGCCGTTAAAAAAATGTAAGCACTATAGTAAATTATTAGATAAAAAATTTATCTAACAAGATACAACTAGTCACCAACATCACCAACATCACATCCGCTTTTCTTTCTGGCGTCAACATTATTATTGTTAGTACAAAATTCGTGTTGGGCTTGGTAGCGTGTCAAGTCTCCTATCGGGTCGGGCCTTCAAGCGACTTGGATACTGGATCTTGTACTAGAGCAAGAGAAGTGATAATTTTCTGCACAATTAAAAGTAAACCGTTAGCCTTAATGTGAGGACGGACCCCACGATTAGACTCCGGCGTGAGAGTAAGTATTCATTGTCAGAGTATGTGTCAAATAGAATAAGAATAATTGTGTACCTTTTGGGATGTATTGTGACCCCTATTTATAGGTGTCTAGTACTAGGGTTTCCTAGTATTTCGGTTACTTTAGTAATGACCGGAGTGGGTCCCTTGTCGGGCAAGGGTCCGCGACAATCGTTTTGAACGGACGCAGATGTTCTGCGGACGGATCGTCTTATAGGTGGATCCGCGGACGGATCGTCTACAAGTGGATCCGCGGACGGATCGCTAGGTTCGGGGCCGAAGCCCACGCGAGTTTGGGCTTTACCATGGCCTGTTATCGATAAGTTTAGCCAAGAAGCCCAAGTGATAATGTGGCCCAAGCCCAGAGGCTTGGTATACCCATTATACGTCATCAAGTCCCCCCAGTCTAGTATGATATTGCCCGTGGGTTGTTTCCTGCGTGCGGTGATCAATGCTAGACTTTGACTTTATTTCCTCCTTGCGTTCTGTTTTTGTGCTGTACGCCTTGTGAGTTGGTGACGCTTCAATTACGTGGAGCGTTGCTGTCCTTTTATCTTCTGGCTTGTGGCAGCTTTTCACCAGTTTCCATGCGCTTTTCTATCGTCGATTAGGCAAGTGGCACACACGTGGCGTCATCCAAGTATCGGTAGGAGTAACTATCCCAAAGTATAAATACCCCTTGTTTTTACTGTTTATTCTTTTCACGAAATCTTTCCACCTCCATTGTTAATTTCTTAGCTTTTACCTCTAACTCCTCGTGCGTCTCTTTCCTCGTTTTCAATTTTTCGAGATTCAGGTTAGCATCTATCTTGGTTGTTCTTCAAAATGGCTAATAAACATTCTATTATGACCCGAGAAATGGTAGAGAGCTTTTGCGATAGTTATTATATTCCCGATGAAGTTCATCCTACCGCACCGGGGCGAGATAGGACTATCACCCAGTTTCCTGAGGGTAAAGTGGGTGTCTATACTAGGTTATTTGATTACTGTGGCTATAGGATTCCTCTTACCAAATTTTTTGTATCCGTCCTCAAATATTTCCGTATACATATTTCTCAATTATCCCCCTTTGGTGCTGCTCGTATATCTCATTTCGAGGTTTTGACGCGCGTACTTGATCTTGGCCCGTCGGTGTCTGTTTTCCGTGCATTTTATACGCGTATATATAGTGACGGATTGTTTTCGTTTGCTAAACGTTCTTTATCGGCTCCTTCTTGTCTCTCGAAGCCTCCAGATTCTATTAAGAACTGGGCGGACCATTTTTTCTGGGTTGATTCCCGAGTGTTTCCTATCTCCGTTCTCCTGTATACTGGGGGCGTGTTAGAGAAGGATCCGGCTCCCCATCTCACTGCTCGTCAAGAGCAGGCTGTTCAGATTCTTTCTTCTAATAAAGCTCCCTTCCGGCGGTATCCGGAATGCTTTTTAGCTCTTGTGGGTTTAAGTCCTTACTATCCATTTGGTGAAAATACTTATCCAGCTTTTGAGAGACCTGATAAAACGGGTGGGTGAAAATACTTGGCCCTTGCGGGAATGCTTTATCCCCCCTTTTTTTTATATATTTTTTGTTTATGGTGTTTAGTCTTTTGGTATTTGTTTTGCAGACATGGGCTTGCTTGACTATATCAGGACCGCTGATCCCCAGAAGGTGCAAGCAGTAGAAGTTCAGAAAGGGGAGGACGTTGTTGGATAGTATAAAGTATTGTTTCGTTTCCCTGGATGCCCTCTCTGCGGCACATCAGGCAAGCGGTAGTGGCTCTAGGGCTGGTACTGAGATTTCTGCTCCGTCTGTGGAAGGAAATGTTGTTGAAGAGAACGTCATTCCGGAGGGTGCTTTCTTGGATTTAACAGACCCGGGATGTGATGTGACTGTAGCTGAGAAAGATGTTGCTCAGAGGCAGCCGGAGAAGGCCAAGAGAAAGAAGTTGTTAAAGCGAAGCGACCCTCTTCTTGCCAAAAGATTGAGGATATATCATCCTAGCCTAGCTTCTAGGACAGGTGGGAAGTCGCTTGCTAGTCTGAGGCAGTCCCTCCCGGAAGGCTCCCTTTCATTAGGGGCTTCTTCTCCAGCAGACATCCCCACCCATGTTACCGTGTCGAGGTACATTCGTGCTTGCCATTTCTCTTTGAATTTTTCTGTACCTGTACTTAACATTATTTTTTGCTAGTTCATGTGCTGCGGATGCCCCCGTGTACACTACTGCTGATATTGTGACTTCTAGCCGGGGCAAGACGCTTGTTTCGCCCACGTCGGGCGTGGGCGGGTCTTCCCAGCCGGAGACGTCGGAGGAGTCGACTGACTCGTTTTATGAGACGACCGTCTTGAATTCTGAAGATGCCAAGCGTTGGTATATTCCTCGCTGGAATATAACCAACGACTCTCTGCTAGATGACGGCTTTTCTTGTCGAACGTTGGTTGATCGTGTCGCTCCCCCCGGCTTTTTCTCCACACTCCGCAACATGGATTATGATCAATTGTTTGAGGAGTTTAATGTGGGAGCGGCGCGACAGATATGTCTTGGGTCGGAGGTGAGATCCCGTGCTGAACATGAGCTGGAACTTAAAGAGAAGCTTCGAAGTAAGTATGATGCTCGGGGGGTTCTTCTTAGGGAAAAGGATGCTGAGATTGCTAGGCTGAAGTCTTTGCTGCAGGAGAAGGAGACGGAGTCCGCGGAGGTTCCTCGTCTCCGTGATCAGGTTTCCGTTTTGGCTGCGGATAAATCCCTTTTGAGCGCGGAGGTGTCGGTTCTAAAGAATGTTGTTTCACAGAAGGATACTGACATCGCCCTCCTTGATTCTCGTGCTTCATATCTCAAATCTGCCCTTGATGACTCTCAAGCTGCCTGTGATGAGGCCAGGAGCTTGATTTCTTCCTTGTCCTCCGAGAGAGATGGACTTGCCTCTGAGGTATGACTTACCCGTTCTTACGGGGTTTTTTTTTTTACTTAACTTCTTATTCTTGCAGGTTTCTACTCTTCATTCCGCTTTTCGTGATTTTAAAGAGAAGATGGAAGCCCAGCAGGAAGAGCAAGCTCAGGAGTTGTACAATCGTGTAGCCGAACTTGAGGCACACGTAATGGATGTGTCCGGTCGTCTGGAGGGGGAATTTTACCCTGCTTACCTGACTGCTCTAGCTGGACGAAGATGGCTGCTGACCCACGGGATGGAACTTGCTATGGTTAAATGTTTGAAGTCCCCCGAGTACCAAGGAATTTTGGGTCATGCTTTAGGCCGAGCCGTGGATTATGGTATGCAAGAAGGTTTGGCGGCCGGACATGAGCATGGAATTGCTGGAACCCCACTTTCCGCCGTCGTGGCATACAATCCTGAGACTGCCGAGAACAACTATCTTGACGCGGTAAGGGCTCTTGAAGAAGCGGATTTTCCCTTGGTTCATTTGTTGAAGTCCAAGAAAGATTCCGGGATGGACGAAGTCTTAGATTGTTTTTTACTGGACGGACCTTTGGCAAGTCTTCCTGAAGCTGCTCATCTTCAACCGTGCCTTGAGCAGCTCTCCGTCCCTATCTATCATGCCGATGTAAATGCCGTTGCCGGGGAGACCTCTTTGTCCTTTGCTCTTCTTAACGTTCATACTCGTGCCGAAGGCGCGAAAAAGCATGCCGCAGCTCTTCGTCAGTTGATGGTGGATATAGTTTCTCATCCTTTGTCCTCTCAAAACTTGCTAGGTGAGGCTAGCACTTCTGTGGTTATCTCCTGTGTTGAGGACTTGGACACGGATGAAGATTTGGGGAGCGTAGTTTGTATGCCTCAACTTGAAGATCCTCGTTTTGAAATTTTGCCATGACTGCATTGTGGTTTGTTATAGCAGCCCCCCCTTTTTTTGTTTTTGGATTTATGCCGTGGTCGTATGTGGTCATTGCGGCTGTTATTGTAAATTGACATTTAACTTTGTAAGTTTAATATCTTATTTGGACGGATTCGTGTAGGTCCGTACCATAACACGTTTTTGAGTGCTATGTTTGCTATCTTCATGGACGGAACTTCAATAAGACCAAGGGGGGTTGTGGCCCCCCCAAAAAGTTTACTCTCAAGTACCATTCACTATATAATGTTAGTCATTAGTTGTGCAAAATATTAAGGTTTTATAATCTGACCCCCCTAAAATATGTATTTCATATTTTGGCCCCTCCGACAAATGTGTTCAAGTTCCGTCCCTGGCTATCTTTGTTTATTACTGGTGTACGTTCGTAATAGATAGTCTTGTGAATATTTGTGGGTTATTCTCCCGGCGCAGGGTTTGCAATACCTCTTACGCACATGAGCTTATTTTGAGGTTGCTCAACCTTTATTATATGGGATAATATATTTGCGGAGCGTGGCTCCTTGCATGCGCGGCTTAATAATTAATATAACTTTGCAAAGTAAAAAAGAAAAAATTTAGGATTTAAAACTCGTGAGGGTAGCTAATCCCCACTTTTCA